>JAUZSU010188427.1:0-12199 GCA_034780255.1 Parotocinclus maculicauda
GTCAATGCTGCCGAAGTTTCATGCTGCACCTGGTATTAGTGATTGTTAACAGACTAACACAATTCTAACTAATAACTACATTTTCTTTTTTCCCTTTGAGTTGATGTTCTGGTACCAGTTCCAGCACCACACACTTAGATGTTCCTCCACCTGTTTATGACTCTACTGGTTTTCATCTATAGAAACCAGTCCCACCATTCCCAGGTCCCACCAGAGTGCAGTAACTCCCTTCATCATTTAGTTATTAGGAGCTGATGTGCCTCCAAGGATTTCCTGCTGATGACTCATTATCTCAAGTCTATTTCTTTATTTAATTAATAAATTTTTTTATTTTCTTAATTTAAAAACATTCAGGGAGTTTTTCCTTACTACTGTCACCCTAAGCTAGTTCAATTTTGGATTAGCCTATTAAAATAAGGTAATATTGTAAAGCTTCTTTTAGACAATGCACCATTGTAAAAAGTGCTATATAAATACACTTTGACTTTGACTTTGCCAGAAGTACCCAACTGCACACGAATGCCATCTGTCACATCCAGCACGGTAACCTTACACAGAAGTACCCAAGTACACATGAACACTGTCTTCGGAGTACTGATTTAAAATCAGCCATGCATACTTAAAGTACTGTAGTTAACATAGTGTAACTCAAGCTCTGTCATATTAAATTCACTCAAACCTTTTCTACATGCCATTTAGTTGAGAATTGATAAAGAAACTTGCTCATCAGTGATTCCCAGCAGGCACACTGCCTCATCACTACGCTAATTGCTTAGTTGTGTATTTCTAGAGTAAACAGTTAGGACAAATTTGCAGAGATCTCTTTACACTACATCTTCAACTGATGTGGTTGACAAAGCTGCCTATAATAATAATAATAATAATAATAATAAGTTATACTTATATAGCGCCTTTCACAAACCCAAGGTCGCTTTACATAAGAATTATACACAACAACATACATTACACAAAAACATATGTTGAAGAGGAAAGAGGAAAAGTATAGCTTGTTTTGAATTCAGGTAGAGAAGTGGCAGAGCGCGGAGAAAATGGTAAAGGGTTCCAGATAGAAGGGACAGTAACACTGAACACTGTGACCCCCTACGGTACTCAGCCTAAACCTCGGAACTGCCAGTAGTCTGGCATCAGACAATCTGAGGCTATGAGATGGAGTATACATTTTTAGAAGATCCAAAATTTAAACAGGACCCAGGTTGTTCAGTGTTTTGAAAGTAAGTAGTAAGATCTTGTAATGGATACGCATGGTAATCAGAAGCCAATGAAGCCGCTTTAAAACAGGGGTGATGTGTTTGAACTGTTTTGTGCCAGTTAGAATCCTAACAGCAGAATTTTGAACTATTTGAAGGTATTGCAATGATTTTGATGGTAGCCCATATAGCAATGAGTTGCAGTAGTCCAGTCGAGAGGTTACAAAGGCATGAACCAGTGTCTCTGCAGCCGTAATGGATAGTAGGGGGTGGATACGAGAGATGGTGAAGGTGAAAAAATGCATATTTAGCCAGAGATTTGCGGTTTAAAGAAGATGTAAGGGGCAAGGGATCTTCGCTGCTGTTTGTTTAACAATATCTATATATATAAGGAATGTACTGGTAGACTAGAAAGGTGTGAATCAGCAGGTAACTCTCTGGACTACTAATTAAGACTCTGGATTCAAATACTAAGTCTTCCAATCTGCTCCTTTTGAACTATTGAGTCAGTTCTTTAAGCCTCATATTCTCAGCTCAGCGGTAAGTCAATCTGGAGAAGGGCATCTTCTACATTCTGTAAATGTAGATATAGTACAATGTGATTTGGTTGGATATAAGCCATTTTTCTGTGTGAAGAGAATTTAAATCAATAAAACATAAATAAATTCACAAGAGACATATAATCTCTAATGGTACTGTCATCACATTGTGATGGAGACACTGATGTCATACACATCTTATTTGTTTGGTTTATATCTGTTTTTTTGTTTGTTTTTTGAGGCCATTTGTCTATTAAAGTTTGTGTATCTATGGTAACAGGAGGAACAGAGTGAGACTGATAAAGGGTGTCACAGAACTTGGTTTTCCTTCGAAAACATGAGGTGGAGCTGGAGATGCGAACAACATGTCTCTGCTGCATATTTATGCTACTTTGTTTTAAAGGTGAGAATGTAATGTACCTAAATACCAAAAATACTTAAATCTCTCCAAAATACACTGTTATTGTTTATTTACATTCGGAGTGATGAATCTTATTACATCATAAATCTACTGTACTGAACAAAATGGTAACACCATATTTTGTCTGATATAATTAATTTCAGATGTTACACAATATATACCTGGGTTCTAAGTTAGGAAGATTGACAGTTCACATGGGTTCAAAAGTTTATTTAATGAAATAAGGTCAGAGAAATACACTAGGAATGTTAGTATTATTAGTGTTTGTGTCTGTCTGTCTATCACCCATGAGTGCAGATCATTGCCGATCACCGATACGATCACATTGACTGGCTGTAAATTTTTCATTTTAGTTATCAGTGCTAATGCCTGCATGATCTGGAAAAAATGAACAATACAATTATCTTAGACAAAAACATGTTTTGACTGACTTTTTCCAATAAATAAATACTTGCAGACACATCTTCCACCACTGAAAATGACTGGCCATTACACCTAATTAAATATTTTTTCAGGATATTTGCTTAGCCTGCTGACTGTCACACTCATATGAGCGAGTTTGGGCTTCTTTAAGTGCCGTCTGACTGTTGCTGCTTCGAGTTTATTCTTTGCAGTGAACCTCAAAAACCATACTCGCCAAGTGGTTGTTCTGTAAATGTCGTATTAATTTAGTTGTATTGAAGCATTTCAATGTGATTTCTCCGTTAGTTATTTTTTTGTTAAAGTATTTTTTTGTTGCATGTGTTGTAGGATGCAAACTGTACATCACTCTCACAGACCATGTACAAGTTTCACACGGCAGACATGTCTGTTTATGAGTTGCCGCTGCGCGCCTGCACAATGTAAAGAAAAGGGGGCGTAGAGACAAAAATTGCTTAGGCAAAATGAAATGAAACAATTCAAGAGGTAGCTGAAAATGCACACCACACATTTCTGCTGAATATTTATTCTACTCTGTTTTACAGGATAAAATCTAACTGAACTTACCCTGCAACCAGAAAATGCAACATTAGACACAGAGGAAAATTGGTATGTTCATGACTTAAAAATTTTAAATGCTTGTACTTCTGGCATAATTCAGATTTGAAAACGAATGAAAAGGGTTCATTTGCTAAGATCATCTATCAATGATCCAGTGGTTGTCACAATATTTGTGTACCAAACCTGTCTACATTATAGCCAGATGCAAATTATTGGCATTCCGGCAGCTACATTTGCATTTGCTTTAATGCCATAATAGTAGGTTCCACAGTTAATAAAAAATAGTATGAACTAATACAACACTGGGGATTTTAGACTTCAACCATAGAAGCTGGAGCACATGGTGCAGACAGTCACCCTTACTACCATGTCTGACCAGCAGGAGCAGCACAGGAGTGTAGCTGGTTTGTCATCAGTTGGAACATATATTTCAGAGTGTTTTCACTCCAAGAGTCTTTATACCATTGAGAAATGCTTAGCAAATGCTGGCATGCTTTGTTGTGTCTTTTTAAAAGTCACAACTGGTAATTGTTTGTGGTTGTGTGTAAAAATTTAAACGATAAAAGTTAAATGTGAATAGAACAAACAGGAGACTAAACAGAAAATAAGAGATTAAGCAGAAAGGACTGAAGAACATAGTAGACTGAAGTAAAAAGGTATCATTTGGTTTTGACTGTAACCTCAGTTCTCTAATAGCATGAGTGATGGACAATATGGATCCTTGCCTAGCCATTTAATAAACTGTAGTATAGCAGGTAAGGTACTGGATTATGGGCCAGAAGTTCCAGGGTTCAAAACCCTCCTCTGCCAAGATGTCACTGTTCTTGCCCTTGAGAAGGGGACTTAACTGAAAATTGCTTGGATTGTAAGATTGAGTCAGCCCACAAACAATCTAATTTCAACATGACACATTTTGTTGTCTGGAACAGCTGATGTAGGTGTCAAGGTGGAACCAGCCCTCTTCAATGTTTAAGAGCTCATGGCTCATCATCCTGTCATTCAAAATATGTTCACTTATTCCTTGTTTTGTACAGGAGGGATTTTCGCTGACATACTTTAATCAAATGGCGAAATCTGCTGACAATTCAAAAGCTTGGCAATACAAGCTGAGTTTGACTTCAGCATGCCACCTGTGTGCATGACGGGAACACCAAAAGAATGCGAATGACACCAACATGCTTTGTAAAGGCAAATGCTAGTAAGGAAAGCCTAAACCTAGGGACAGATAGAAGGTTAGAATCATAGGAATGCAGCGACTGGGTAAGAGTGTAGTGATGTACTTAAGTGCAGAGATATAGTGGAGGAATTTTAATGATAATATTAGAATTTTGTACTGAATGCATTTGTGAACCAGAAGCCAGTTCACCTGGGTTAGAACAGGAGTGATGTGATCTTTTTTTTTGTTTTAGTAGGAATCCTAGTGGTGGAGTTCTGGATGTACTGTAGAATTCCAATAGAATTAGATGGAAGACCATAAAGCATTTAAATAACCAAGACGAGAGGAGACAAAAGAAGAAGGGGAAAGAGAGTGCAGATTTAGTGCCAAAAAACAAAAACTCAGTCCTATGAGAATTGAGCTTTAAAAAGTTGCCCCATAGCCAAGGATTCAGGTGGTTCATGAACCTTTCGTCCTCGCCTTTTATGCAGTTTGCCAACTAAACCACAATGCATGCTGAGATCCCGGGACATAGATGCTACATACTACATACATAATATAAATCCCTGTCTAAATCCATCCTACATAGTGTCTGTTCATTGTGTTTTATTTAAATGAATTAATTAATGAGACACCATGCCAGTCTCTATAATTAAACCCGGTCTAGGTTTTTTCTTCTGCTGTATGTTTTCACTGGAGTAGCTACCTCTACACCATGTTCCTATGTTAATAAAGTCACAATGAGATGTTGTCCAACTTTCTAATCCTATTTCTCAGAGATAAACTAAAGGTCCCTTTAACAAGAGCATACTCTGGATGGCAGAGGCTAATTTTCATATAGAGGATCCAATGAGTAGGGAGCAAAGATAACCATGTGCTTTCCTGATTTGTGTCTTTCCTTAAGCTTTCACTTCTACTTTTGTGGTAACAGGCATAATAAAGTTGGAAAATTTAATTTAAATGGGTTTTGACCCCATCTAGGTCACCATGAATATATTTCATGCCATTTTATTATACACTGATTTTACATTCACTGAAGTGTTAATGATGACAATTGGTGTGAAATTAGTTTGCATTTCACGTCTGATTATTAACATGGCTGGAGTATGTCATATAGATGCTTAGATGGTGGCATGTCAAGCCTGCAATCAAAACAGGAGATGTTTCTTCTATGCAGGTGGGTGCTTCTCCTTGGAGATGGGAAGTCTGTCACTCTGCAGATGCAGCGGCGTGTTGTGGGCATTCTGGATACCAAGCCACATACATACCTCAATCATTACTTGAGCTTTAAATTTCTGCCTTTCATCACTGTTGGATACCTCCAGCACCACAAATTGGCAGAAACTGTTATTGAGTAAGCGATTAGTGCTGGTGGTAGCGATCTGGTGAGGAACAGCATATGGCTTAGGTCACTACTTTACAGGCCATATGTAAAGTAGTGCATACATAAATATATTGATTGCTGCCATCCGTTTCCAGAAATGGGTGGTAATCCAGGATATGATTTGTCCCCCTGGCTCTTTAAATTTTATGAGCAGGGTCAGCAAAGCATGATTGGTAAGCAAGGTAATGGGAAGCCATACAGATATATCACAACAAGTTTATTCTGTGATAAACAGTACATCCATTCTGGCTTGGAAAGGTGCTAGCTGAAATAGTTGATTACTTGCTTTGCGCCGTCTTCAAATCCAAATAATACCGCTCCAATTAATTTGTTGCTGCCATTGGTGTCCACTGCAAAGGGCGTCACACTGTGGAAGAGTTATTACAGGAGTAATAGTGAGTGTTGATCAATGGTGTTATGAGCTGTCTATGGTCTCGATGGTCCAGCGAAGCCGCAAATGAAGCATCATCAGTAAGAAGCAAAAAGCAGGAAGCTCTGTAGATTTTTGATGTTGGAAACTATGGGCCACATTTGACGTGTAGCAGCAGATTTACATTTACATTTAGCAGACCTTATCCAAAGCGACTTACAACTCATACCGTTTTACAATTAAGGGCCTTGCTTAAGGACCCCAACTGTGGCCCAAATGTCCAGTACCTTAACTGCTAGACTACTGCAGTCCCAATCCAGGTACAGTATTCCAGTCCAATCAACACCTATTTTATCAGGTGCTCAAAAGAGTTGTTACATAGTCCAAACGGCATTATCCCCAACTTCCAGAGATTTTTTCAATAACTTCATTAATTTCATTAAAGTGAGTACAGGTTTGTAGAAGCTGCCAAGGCCTGCATGTTTATAGACAGTTTAGAGACCTACACTGCTTTCATGTTTTTTTTACTCTTGTCGACAATTTAGCGTCTGTTTGGAACATTTTGCCACTCAGTTTCTACACGGCTTGAGTTGCCATTAAAATGTTCAGCTCCAAAATGCATTAGTCGCTAATAGGTGCAAGACAGGACTTATGCTCAGTCATATTTAGTTTGTCTCTATTGCCCTGATTTCACTGGACACTGATTTGTGTTTCAAAGGCTGTCCCACACTTAACTACAGTCTCTCCGTGAGTGTCACACACTTGTTGATTAACTGTGGAATGAAAGTTGGCAGCCCTCTGTGTTACGGCATAAGACAAGCTTGGCTATTTCTGTTTCTACCAACACCTGTCCATCCATGTTGGCAAGGGTGTTATTGCATTGGCATTTTATCTTACTTTGACTTACATTTCATTACAGATTTTTTATCAAAGCGGTTGAAACAAGCTTATGGACACTGCCTTGGTTCGACTTAAAGTCCAAACTTAAAACTTAAAGAAACGTAGCCTCCCACTTTCTACTGGCCTCTGGATTAAGGACTTCCCCAGCAACACAGAGAGTAAAAGTAGGACCTCACTTTTCCTCAGCACTAAGCCTCAACAATGGTTCCCCACAGGGGTGTGTACAACTCCCCTGGTGTGCGCAGACACCTGCCCCCCCACCCACTCAAGCAACTCTTATCATAAAATTTGCAATACAAAATGATGGCATTGCAAAATGGTGCTTTTTTATTTATGCCTATCTGTTTGTAACTTCTTTTGACACAAGAACAACAGGTGTCCGCTAAACGCTGCTACACTACAGAAATCAACCAAATAACAAAATAAATGCTGAGTTACGAGAGACGCTACACGGCTGTGGTCTGCTATAGCAACCAGGCCCGCAGACCACAGCCTCACCTGAAACCGGCAGTTGAAAAAGGGGGCACCAGAAGCGGTGCACAATATAACAGAAGTGCGGTGAGCGGGCTGGTGTACGTGCTAGGCTTGACCAGCTCTACCGTCCATCCTGCTTTCAAACATCTGCTTGCTCGAGGATAAACTGGATTGCATCTGACTTTAGAGAACTACACGACGAAACTGCTGCACCTTTGTTTTCACCACAATGTCGCTGAGCAACAGAGTTACCAATGCTGCCATTCAGCCAGACAGACTTGCCTGCCTCGTTCCGACAGAAACTTAGCCCGGTGCAGTAAGACTTGGGGTGGTGGACTGTGTGTTTACATCAACACAAAATGGTGCAGGAACTCTAGTCTAACTAGTCTCTAGTTAGTGCTCATCTCTAGTGGAGTTCATGATTGTCAGATGTAGATATTTTTATGAACCACAGGAATTCACATCAGTACTGATCATCAGTGTATATCATCATACCACCGGGCGCTAATGCTATTATGATGTGATAATATGATGTGCTCTGTATGCTGTACAGTGCTATTAGCAGACTTCTAAACACATTGACTGTAAATAGACTGTTAATTGTTGCTGGAGATTTCAACCATGTGAATCTCAAGTCAGTTCTCGTGAACATGTGAACTTTGCTACGAGAGGAGCGAACACGTTAAATCTTGTTTACACAAACATTTCCAGCGTGTTCTGTGCAGAGCCCCCCCCACCTCAGATACTCACATCACATCTCTGTTATGCTAATTCCAGCATACAGAACACTGGTCAGAAGGTTGAAACTGGTTATGATGCAGGTGAGAACCTGGCCATCAGGAGCCATCTCTGCACTTCAGAACTGTTTTGAACACACTGACTGGTTTAAGGAGGCTGCAAATTACAGCAACAACACAGACTTGGAGAAGTACAATTCACTGGTGACCAGCTACATCGGCGAGAGCATAGGTGATGTGATTGTCTCCAAGACCATCACCACACATCCCAACCAAAATCCGTGGATGACTGCAAAGTGTTATGAGATGTGGTGGTTTTTATTAGGACCCAAGTATGCAGGATAAGCATATCCCACGACGTATAATAATAATAGGGAAATAATATAGAACAACTGAAAAGGGAAAAAGAGTGGAGCGTAAGGCTCCTAACTTAATGAAACCGAAAGGATAAAGTGGCACGTCGAGGTTGCGTCCCCAATGGAAGCAACGTGCAAACTAGTCGCAAGAGGGCCCAAAGCGCCAGTCAGGGCAAACGTGCAGAAACCCTCAAAGTGCCCCTAACAAACTAAATACCTCGGGGGTTACCCGCCCATACCAGTCCATCAGCACTAAAAGCCCCCGGAGCTTTACCACTATCTCTAGGAAACGCGGAAGGGCGCCGGTGGTCAGACGTGCGAACCGACCGGCGATGGAATCTCGATGGAATAACGATGACCTTTATAGGACGTGAAGCAGCTGTTCGGGATCAGGACATAATTAAGATGGTGGATATAAGGCCACCGCACCGATGGCTCTGTAATGGCGACCGGCGAGGACCCTAACAGAGGATGGGTCCCTTTTTGAGTCTTGCTCCTCCCAAAGCGTCTTCCTTACAACTTTTAGGTAGTTTTTCCCTTACACTGTCACACTGCTGGTGTTCAGAACCAGGCTGTTGAATCAATTCATGTGATGTGGATGCTAATGCAGATTCTGTTTCTACTTTATGTACAGTGAACACTGAATCCGGTCAATACTTAGCCGTATGGTTATTTAACTGTTCATTTTTTCCAATTAGGATGAATATGTAGGGAAAGGACTATGTTGATTAAGCATTTCTATCCATTTGTTCTGCTAGCATAAGCACTACCCCTTGTTTTCATGCTTGAAACAGAAGCTGGCTAGAAATGATTCATTTGTAAAAGTGACTGTAGCTCGGCAAATTAGCAAAGAGCTGTTGTTTATCAAACTAGCCTGTCACAGGCTTAGCATTAGAGAACAGATTAAACATTCAGTCATTTTGCTTCATAGTTTACCGAATTAGTGTTTAAATTAGCTAATATTTGAAGATTCATGTAGAAGATTCTCTCCATTCCAGCAGGTTTTACAGTAATAACAAGAGCATGAATCGTTTTTAGACTAGTACTGATTTTAGATTAACTACTTTATGTATCTTTCTCGCTTTAAGATTTTTATATTGCATTCATTTCTAGATTTAACCAAATATTTTATTAAAACTGTATAGTAGTGAATAGTAGCATGTAATGGGACTGTGGTGGCCTAGTTTAATTCAATTCAATTCAAATCTATTTCTATAGCGCGTTTTATAACGGAGCATTGTCTAAAAGCAGCTTTATAATCTTATATGATATTTAAAGGCCAATCCCAAATTGAGCAAGCCTAGGGCGACAGTGGCAAGGAAAAACTCCCTGAAAGTGGTAGGCAGAAACCTTGGAAGGAACCAAGACTGGGTCCATGGGTGGCCTAGATGTTAATTAAATAAATACTTAAAACTATAATAAATTATAGCAAAATTAGGTAAATAATTGAAATCAATAATAAATTAATAATAAAAATTTAAATTCTAAAACAAAATAGATTATAAAATGAGTCCTCAGTGGGAAATCATTGGAGGCACATCGTCTCCTAATGTCTAACCGATGGAGGGAGTTCCTGCACTCTGGTGGGACTGGTTCCTGTTGATGGAGACCAGTAGGGTGATGCTGAGCTGGAAGAACATCTAAATGTGGTTAGTGGTTAAGGTACTGGGCTATGGAGCAGAAGGTCCAGGGTTTAAATCCCACCTCTGCCACAGTTAGGTCCCTGAGCAAGGTCCTTATTCCATAGCTGCTTGGATTGTAAGACTGTATTAATTGTAAGTCGCTTTGGATAAGGACGTCTTATGACATTAAATTTAATGTTGCTTCCTTTAGAAAATAATTGCTTTAACAATTTTAACAAAAAACTAAATATATCTGGTAATAGGTATTAATCATTTGAAATTGCAACTTGCTGGGTGGTGGAAGCTTCTCAAACATTACAGTAACAATGATGTGGTGGTGGTTCTGCTCTGTGTTCTCTCGTTACACACTCTATAATATACAGTAGATACCATATTGCTCCACCTTGTAGATTTAAAGTTAGAGACAGTAGACCACCCGTTCTCCAATAACACAATTTATGTAAGTCATCCTATAATCCTTTCTCAGTGCTCCCTGGATGCTGCCTATAGAATGCTGGTAGCTGGACATTTTTGGTTGTAATTTCAGTACACTGAGGTGCTTAAAATCTCCAGCAGCACTGCTGGGTCTGATCCACTCATGCCACCACATCAGTGTCACTGCAGTGATGACGATAATAATCCAATACCCGAATAGTACCTGAACGTTTGTGGTCCTGACCATTAGAGAACAGAGTAAAGGGGATGAACTTCTGTACGGTAAGTGGTGGTGTTAAAATGGATGTGTTTAATTAGGGAGGCTTTCTTAATAATGTGATCGGTGAGTGTATATACAGGTATGTTTATGTGTTATTTTCGGCAGAGATATGACATGCGGTCAAATTATACACCGGTGTAATTAATGAATTAATTAACAATAGTCATGTGCAAATATTATTCTGCAGCTTGGTCAAAATACATGTTTTATCCAAAAGCATGTGACACAAAAATCTGGGTGATTCTGTTCTAATTTGGGTTGTGTCGTTTGCACTGGAAATATTGTACGTATTCGACTAAATGTAAATTCAACCAAATATCCTACAGCCAGTAAAGGACATGAAGCTGAAAAAAGATTTAATAATACAGCAAGACAACGTCAAAATCAATTTTCACCCCCAGTCTGCATGCACCGCTATAAAAGAGTAAATAAAAAAGTAATAAAAAACAGAGCTGATTATATATTCTTACTTGTTAATTGGGTAAATTGAAGTTAATATTTATTGTACAATTGTCCAGTTAACAACACTTATGCTATTACCTCTAAAGATGAGATGCCACCACTTATTGGTCAAGCAAAATCCACACTAACGTTCTAGATATTTATATTTACATTTAGAGCATTTCAGAGCGAGTTAAAACTTAGATTGGATAGACAGATTGGATATACCTCCGTGGTTAGGCACGTCATTAGCAACACTGACTGACTCTACCTCTGGTATTTAGCCACAGCACCAGGTAAAGCAAAGTGCTGCTATTCAGCATTCCTTTATTCAGCACATTATTAGAGGGAGGCCAAAGGGAACTGGAATGTTAACACATAGCAGTCGCTACAGGTCCCTGTGTGTATGTGTGTGTTCATCCAAAGGTACGTTTCTTTAGATAAAAACTAAAGTAAATAGACTTGCCTTGGGCTTGCGATGTTAAGGGTAGAATGTGTGGATGGTGAATAACGAATTAGCTAAAGTAATAAGTTATTCTGCCAGTGGAACGTCGTCACCAAGAGACAAACAGATGTTAGTGGGTGTTTGTGAGTGAGCATGTGCAGAGGTTTTGCACTTTAACATGTAGTTATACAAAAGAAAAATGAAAGTCCAGAGTTCCCTCACCACTTCTCGGTTCACCTTTCGCGGACTCGGTGCATCACCGGTTTTTAAAAAAATAATAATGGAAAAAATATATCGCGGATTTTCGCTGTTTCCTGGGTTTTTGCGAAACGTTTACATTTTTAAAAATCACAAAATTTAGAAAAATATATAAAAAATATGAATTCTAACAATAAAGGAATGTTCTAAATGATAAAATCTGATGATTTACAGTAAATAGCTGTTGTAGCT
>JAUZSU010188438.1:0-12199 GCA_034780255.1 Parotocinclus maculicauda
ATATATATATATATATATATATATATATATATATATATATCTTAAAAGTATTCAAGTATGATACTTATTTAATAATCCCACAAATATGTAACACACACCTGGAAGTTGCTGTATTTGTACACTGAGCCACCAGTGTGTGTGGGGATGTTGCCCATAGTGGCCATGTCCACATACTGGTTTGGGAACAGGAAAAGATTCACACAGCATCCCTGGCTCACACACTCTTTGGCTAGCTGCTCATACACACCACGCTGTGCCTGAAACAGAGTCTGTAAGTATACACACACACACGCACACACACACACACGTTAGTCATATGATCATAACAAGGTCATTTAACACAGGTTTAAAACTTAGATTTGATAAACAGGAATGTTTTTTTTCACCTTTTCTTTCTCAGTGTTCACCAGTTTCCTGTCGTCTCGATTTTTCAACTTTCCAGGAGCCTCTGCTGTGGGAAGCGAGGATTGGAAGATAAAGAGCTTTCCACTGCACTCAGCAGCCTGTAGATAGAGAGGGTTTGCTGATGATTAATAATATGTATGTATATTGCAATGATAAGGCAGCACAACTGGTAGAATAATTACTGAATAATTAATAATTGCTCATTCAAAAGAGATAAGTAGGTCTTTAAACTAAAACAGCCTGTCAACATGAACACTCTCAGAAACTACTGAATGCAGAGAAGCTTTCAGCAATGTTTATCTCTCAAAGTTACTGTGTTCTAAGATACAGAATATTTACAGGATAAAATACCTTACAGGCACTTGTAAAGAAAGTATCCCAAAACTAACAGGTTAAATTAAGCTTATGCCAGGTCTGTTTATTCTACCTTTAGTGCTTCCACTCCAGCTTGAACCACTGGAGCAAAAACAGTCTCACTCTCATTGGTGTCAGCAAACATATCAGGAATCTGGCTCAACAGACTAACAGGAAAAAACAAAAGAGTATGGTGGTTAGCATTAGTGGTTTATTTTTAGCTATCCAAAAAGAAATACATGGTAAGAAAAGCTTAGTAAATAACTGAATTATAAATACATCATTTATGTCTTATAGACAGTATACTCAATGAATAGGGAAATGAATAAAAATCTCTGCATAATTCATAAAAATAAAACCCTTACTTATTTATGACAGCCCGTGACTCCTGAAAGTTGACCAAGAATCCATCAAGAAGTGGCACAAACATCTCTGCCACATCTGAGACTACCATCATCTGAGGCTGAGCTAGCGCACTCTTTACATTGTAGAAGTGCAGAATCTTGTTGTAAGTGACAAAGCCCACCTTGATGGCTGAACTGTCAGCACCATTCTCTCTATAAAACAAATTAATTGAGAAAAATTGTTATGTTTGCAGGGCTGTTGGTGTAAGACAAGCAAGTTTGAGTATTTCAGAAACTGCTGAACTACTAAGACTTTTACCCACAGCGATATACGGGTGTTTACACAGAATGATCTGAAAAAAATATCCCATGAGCAGCAGTTATCTGAGCACAAATGTCTTGTTAATGTCAGAGATTATAGGACATGACAAAAGAGGGGAAACCTCAAAGCCTGTCATAGTTTATGTGCAGACATAAGAGTGCAAAATAGGTCTCCAGCAGTGCAGAAACAGAGACAAAAACATTCTAAATGCATTTCTAAATGCAAAAATTAAGACTATGTACATGTGTTAAATACTTTTTATCTATGTATGTGTATATATATTTTATTATTATTTATTTACTCATTTCAAATTCATACGTGTGTGTGTGTGTGTGTGTGTGTGTGTGTGTGTGTGTGTGTGTTAAAATGTTCTAGTAGTGTTAAAATGTTTTTATGTTTATTTATAATTTATCATTTCAAATTATTTTAAATATTTTATCTTACATTTGTATTCATTAATATTTAGAAAGTTCATGTGCATTACTGTATCTCAACATGGTCATGCCAATAAAACTTATTGAATATTAAAGTAAATCATTATTATCTTCCAGTATTATCAGTGGACTGAGGGAAAAATAGCTACACAGGGCAAATGTCAAAATCATATCATATAAAAGCATAAGTATTTAATACTTCATTACAGTTCCACAAGCACCATGTTAATTTATTACATGTCAAGGGAAGCTATACTGCATTATATAAACTAAAATTTAAGAATATATGTCAATATATGCTGATTAAAATGTGGTATTAAGTGCATATGCTGTTATAAAATACTAAACAAGTAAATAAAGGAAAAAGTGAACAGTACAAAGCTGCACCATGAGATTAATCCCTACAGTTGAACACTGTAGCTGTAATTCACATAATATCCATTTTAATAATGGAAAGGAAAATTGAGAACTGACAGGAAGAAAGCCATCCAACAAGTAGCTGGTACCAAGAGGTAGAAAATATGTGTGCATCTTGCAGTTACAAGGAACTGATATCTACATCTGGGATTTGTAATCCTCGCTGACATAATTTTTATGTAAATGCAGAGCTGGTTTGAATCAATCAGGCCCCACAGGCAACCACTAGTATCCATACAAAAACAAAAAAAAAACAGAACCAAGACTAGTAGGACTCTAGAACAGAGCACATCAGCCCCAATGAGTCTACGACATAAATTCAAGGCCAAGTCCTGATTAAAAATAAATCTGATGATATAAAAAAGTACCAGCTACCAACTGTTTGGCCTTTTGAAAATAAATTGAGCTGTTTAAAAAGATAGCTGTCCAATGTGTCTTTTATTAAGTCCACGTACTCTAGTGAGCAAAGCCAGAAACAGAGGGGAGAAATCAGATTTAATACTGTCGGCTTATTTGGAGTGCACTTCCAGCATGCTTT
This sequence comes from Parotocinclus maculicauda, assembly GCA_034780255.1. NCBI lineage: Eukaryota > Metazoa > Chordata > Actinopteri > Siluriformes > Loricariidae > Parotocinclus > Parotocinclus maculicauda. The sequence continues at coordinate 2,815 of JAUZSU010188438.1, forward strand.
TGAGGTGAGGTCAGTTTTCCAAACAAATATGGACATACCCACAGGGCTGGTAGAGAGAGAAAGAAAGAGTTCTGTAGAAGATACATATGAACAGCTAGGTGGTAAATCATATGGCTATCTTTATTGCAGGGCAGCAATGATACACATTTGAGTCTTGTGCTGAGTGAACAGTTCAAAGACTTGGACTTGGTACAGGACTGCAGCTGACACCATAACATGCCCTGGCCTTTCTCTATCAACCCCCTCAAAAACCTTGCAGGCAGGAATTTTCAAATGATGAGATACTGGAATACTGTGTTGACTTTTGTTATTGTTACTCTTTTTTATCCTCCTTTTTAACCATATTTGGTGTGGAAATGGGACCATTTGTATGGGGACAGGCTTTGTGTTCTTAATCAGCTAAGACATGGATATGTTCCACCTGAAATGTAAGAAATGCATTTAACTTTTTACCAAGGTGCTAGATTGAAGTACAACTAAAACACTTTTAAAAGGTACCAGCCAAGCAGTTTGGGATTAAAATCATTTAAAAGCTGTAAGAACAGTACTTGAACCATGCTTAAACCATGCAACTTCAGCAGTGCTGGGAAAGTAACCCTGGACATTTTGAACAACAGTCCAGTGGTGCCACCACAAACCGTCCTGACAAACAATATCATGCAGATAAAAACTTAGTTACTTAAAATGTAAGTAACCTTAAATATGACAAAAAACTTGTAGCATCTACTAGTCAAGACTACTAAATCGAAGTCAAGACCATGACAGGTAGTGTCCAAGACCGAGACCAGATTAAGATTTTTTTTTTCATCGTACAAGAATAAAAAGACGATTAGTTTATAGTTTATAATATATATATAGTTATAATTTAGTTTATAATTCACATTGCATTTATTATAGATTATATAATACAGTTATAACGGAATATTATTTTAGATATTTTGTAAACTATCTATAGTCTCATATATTTTTTTTTATTAATTATTATTATATTACAGTCTGAGTCAAACTAAGGCAATGTAACTTTTGTAAGCAAATGATGGTGACGATTCTGTTTCCCTTCTTCTCTCAAACTTAATCATATGTCACCACAAAAGGTCAACTGAACATCATCTATTCTATCTATTTTTATTAATAAACATAAAAGCATAATAATAATAATTCCAGGTTTTGTGGATATGATAAAGCGAGTGAGGGAAATGTACACTTAATGTCAGACGATTCAAAATAAAACATGTTCATTGACTGGATACTGAATAAGAAGAGCAGCTTGTTTTTCCCTGGTAACCAATCTGAGTGATTTTATTTATTCATGTACAGAAATGACTGGTTTATTGTGTTTGAATGGATTGTTGATATTCAATAACAATAGAAAACAATTCGTTTCCTCAGACAGAGGCACTGGACTTAGCTGGTCTCAACAACAACTTCCAAGTCCACAATACACCAGCCCGATACCAATACAAGACCGAGTCCAAATAAGTTTAAAACAAGATTGAGACCACTTGTTTATGGTCTTGAGGCTGAGACTGGACTCAATTATTACAACACAAGCATTTGCCAAGAGCAGTGCCTGGTTGAATGTAGCATAAAACTGGATAATTATAGCCATTGTTGTTGGCCAGAGAAGGATGTGTGTGCAGAAAACTTGAAGAGTTTTAACATAGACAGTTGTGTAAAATGGATCACATGCTGGATATCGTGTCTGTATTCTATATAACTATTCAACAACAGAACCCAGTGTTGTTTTTAGAACTAATGCCAAAAGATAATTGTGAAAATGTTTACTTGCTGTGGCATCTCTATATTATACGTAAAGTGATGAGCACATGCTAAAGAAAGTAATGCTGGAATAAAAACCTTTTCACTTACTTTGGAAGCTGATCCAGCAGTGTCTTCAGTTCCTCACATATCAGTCTGACAAGTCCACTCTTTATGTTGTTGTATGAGACATCAATCATAAAGATATAAGCAGGAGGACTGGGAGGCTTATTGTTCTGAGAATGAGAGCATGGAGGAATGTTGTCATATTGGCTCTACCGCATCAAATCACTGGAAAGTTCCAACATTATATAAAGGCAGAACGTATACTTAAGTCCAAAACTGATGCCTACTAAAATGGATATATAATCACTCACCATAATAAATGCCAACTAACCTTATCTGCCACGACAGATTTAATCAAAATAATAATTATTAGAAAAATCAGAGCAATTAAAATAGGACTACTTGCTAGATCCCCTAATAAATAAATCCTCAGTAAAGACTGAAGGTTATGGATAGCTAAATAAAATATTTTTTCTTACCCTCTCAAGGCAAACAACCATCTGAAAACTATGTTAATTAAATCTAAAATATGATTGTGTCTAAACAACATGTATCTTACACACAAAACTCAAACATGACATACAACCTAGCTGACAATATATGATAGTGATTTCCACTGTCATCATGTCATAAACAAAATAATAGATCCATTGGGCATTTCCAGATTGCACTTTCAAAAAATATTGGTTTATATAATCTGTAAACAAAGCATTACCTTGCAGTAATCCAGCGTAGCAATAAACTCATAAGAGCCCAGAGACAGTTCTGGTCTTTCATACACATCCACCCTTCGGCCCATATGGTCCAGGTGCTGGAAATAGTGGGGAGGAACTGTGGAGAGGGATAAACTTCATGTTCTCTCGTACTATTTTACAATAATTCAATAGACACAAAAACTTTTAAAAGAATAAGGCACATGTCACAACCGTGTAAGAAGTCGGAACCAGATGCAGCGTGTAGAAACAAACTTCCGTTTATTCCGAAAGGCAAAATCAGCGTCAAAACAGTCCGAGGTCATACACAGAGAGGCAAACGGAGAAGGGCAGACAAATCCAACGGAGCAAGACGGTAGAGCGTTAGAGCAGAAATGACAGTTGGACCACGGTAGGTAAGGCGATAAACTACAATGAAGAAACGCTTAGAAACGGGGTATGAGGCCAAGAGACTTAGCATGGGAGTGAGGTGCAGAGAGTGAATATATGTGCATGAATGAATGAGGAACAGGTGTGTGAAATCAGAATGACGGTGAGAGAGCGCGTGCTATTGGCCGGGTGTGATCCCCTGAGCAGTTCGTATGCATGACAACATGACTGTGAACACTAGAATGATACATTTTTTATCGTATCCACATCCAGCTGCCCTGGAATTTATTTTAAACATTTGAATGCATGTTTTCGATATTTATTATAGCAGTGCTCACACATGCCTCATTCATTTGGCAGAACATTTATTCATGTCCAAAATCATTTACAGTTATTTTCCCCATCAAATAATTAAGCTATATATGGTATTCAAATGTGAATAAAAGAAAATAATAGTGAATAAAAGGCAATTTTGGACAGTAGAGGTGCTTTACATAAGTGCAATTAACTACATTAAAAATATTACAAACAAAAACACCTTATCTGTTCCCTAGTAACCAGGTGAAAACCAGGTAGTGACATAGCACTGTGGTACTTACCCTCATTAACACAGTTGCAGAAGCCACACTGAAATCTGCGTCCTCCATCAATAAAGAGCATGAAGGGGCACATGTAGGCTTTACAGCGGTTACAACGTATGGGTCCTGGCTCTCCATGATTTACCATGTATAGAGGAGTCTGGTGTAAACAGAATTGAAAGAAAACAATATATGTCTATATGTCTGTACCAAAGGGCTTTGGCCATTTAGGGATACAATATAATACAGTGCATAGCTTACAAAACATTTTCTATAATGCACTATACCACTATATTTTTTTGATCATTTATTCATATGAAACACAAACATAAAAGCCTATACAGAACTACGTTAAACACCCTGTTCTTTTTTAATAACAAACTGTTGGCAAAACATTTTGTGAATCCTTGTTTACAATAATAAAAAGAGCTTAATTCTAAAAAGAGTTTAAACAGTATACCCAGGTATAGTTTGGCATAGCTACAAGAGTCATACAATCTAAAAGCATAATTAATAAGCATTTATTCTTCTTTTATCTTGTTAGCACTAGTGTGACGTAGCAAAAGGAGCTCTTAAGCTCTTTCTCTAATGTGTTCCCAAGAGACTGTACTTTAAGATAATACACCTTGTGAAAGCGTACACTAACATTACCTAAAAAGGGTCCACAGCATAGAGGAGTAACAGACAGAATGATACATGCGATGGCAATAGACTTGAGATTTCTGGTCCACACAGCACTTAACGACTTTATCATCCCAATTCATTTCGGCAATTACATACACTGCAACATTCCTTAACGTTATATTTGCAGGCTGTATAATTGAATATAGAAGCACTGTACAGCTTAGTTACTATTTGCTTCATAATATTGTAATATACAACACTTATACTATGAGAATGAGTACAAATATAGATGCAAAGCCTTATACTGGTAAATACCAACTGAATTTGGGATGTGTAGAAGTTTACAATACGTCCACTTAAAATGGGTAGTGAATTGGTTTGTTTCCTGTCTTAACTGTTTTATACTTATGAAAGCATTTCTCAGTTAAATAATTGTAAATGTAATGCAGTGTTTAAGCACTTAACAGTACAATATCCATTTGAGTGCAAGTAAAACCCTTAAAAACCTAAACCTAAAAACTTTTCTTTTCTTTTTTTTTAGTAACTTTGACACAATCGTTGAGATATTTATCTAAAGCATTACATTCTTCCTATGCTTTCAGATCTTGATAAAACATGTAAACCAGTGGGCTACTGTACTTACCTCATTTTTGGGGACTGTGGCAAAAGGTTTGATGATGGTAGCCAGGGGCACTTGGCACTGCTTGGCGAGGTCAGCAGTACAGGGAAATGTGTAGGTAGTACACCTCATGAACCTGGGGCTGGCATTTCCTGAAATATCAATGAGGATTTAATGGCAACATTCAAATTTTCCAGCAATCTATATAAAGATATTTTAAGTAATTTTCAATTTCATTCGGTTGATGCATCGCTCAATAGTCATTTGTGTGTTTATTTGTTCGTTTGCTTGTGTATGTGTGTGTGTTTCTGACTTTTCGCTATTGATTTGTGTATGTGTATGTATGTGTGTGTGTGTATGTGTGTGTGTGTGTGTGTGTGTGTATAGACGATTTACAGCCAGTGTGTGATTGATAACCACCCAACAGCAGCCACAACACCAAGTGGTTCTAACCAGACGCCCAGTTCCACAGAGTTACCCACTCAGAGGTGATCATACTCCCACTACACATCATACAGGTCTGTTATTGTTACGGTACGAGTACATTCTGGGAAAAAGGGCGTTAACCAAAATGGACGTTACTATGGTTACACAGTCTTTTTATTATCTGACCTGTATGTAAATATAAAGAGTGTGTTTATAATAAAACTGCATACAAAATCTTACATAAATTAAAAAACATCCCCAGAACATCTGATTTCTAAACTGTTCTACACATCCAGCTCTCACAGGTGTTTCCTCATACTAGTTTTCTGTCATTCAGACGTTTGTTAGGTGTAAATAAGACAGATTATGTTTACTGAAGGAAAGAAATACAATCTTAGAAATATAAGAACACAAAAACAGTTCTATAATATATGTGAAAGGATTTGGTGATTATATTTATTAGTAATAATCAGTCAAATAAATCAACAAAAAGCTAAACAAACACTTCCTGTTATATCTTACAATGTAAAGATAGGAACTCTTAAGCAGCTTTGTGTGTGTGTGTGTGTGTGTGTGTGTGTGTGTGTGTGTGTGTGTAGAGTCCTGGCGGTGTGTGATAAACCCTGGAGTTATATTCCAGATGGGATCCTGCCTGTATTCTGGAGGGTGGTGTACTGGAGCTCACAGTTCCTCACATGGTGAGAGAAACACATACACACACACACACACACACACACACACACACACAGTGTTTAATAACATAATAATAATATGGAAAAAGAATCTATAAATAAAAAGCCTACCTACATGCATATCAGGTGTGCAACCTAAAAAACAAAGGAAATTCCTGCACCTGGCTCCGCCCCTTTACCTGCTCAGGTGTCACCAGCAGGCAGAACATTTAATAACCATCTGATAACCAAAGCAAACATCTGGAAGTTATTCTGTCTGCATCTGTTCCTGCTTTATCAACAGCAAACACAAAGTCACACTGAAACCTGATAAACTCAATCAAACACTCTGAATAGATCATCATCATAATCACACCGTAACCAAGCAACCGTATCACTTCTGTACCTGTAGTATTATCTGATACTCTCACTTTCTGTACTCTCTGTGTGTGTGTGTGTGTGTCTGTGTGTGTGTCTGTGTGTGTGTGTGTGTGTGTGTGTGTGTGTGTGTGTGTGTGTACTTTAGCTCAATATTTTGCCACTACCATGGTGATTGTAGGGCTCTCGGTCATTGCCACAGTGCTTGTGCTGCAGTACCATCATCATGACCCACATGGTGGCAAGATGTCAAAATGGGTAAGTAGTCTTGTTTCTGTTTATTTTTCACGAGGCACAATAACTATCCAAATAACTTTTGACTGAATATTGTAAGGTTTTTTTTGTCATTTTATTGTTGATTTATGATAGGAACTGGGCTTATTCTTTCACTGGTGGATGATAATTTATTGGAGAGTAGGGTGGGTTTAAAATGACCCAGTTGTTGTTTGGGGTGGTTGTGTTGTTTCTAAATAAGTTGTTATATAAATGCCATATAATATAATAAAAAATACCATATGATTTTTATTAGGTTTTGATTCCCAGTTTTTAGCAGCATTCATTTCGCATTATCATATAAGCTGTCATCATGTATCAGAAAATAGAAGTTACCTGAAATTGCATTAGTAGCTGCTTTTAGAAAGACACATTGTTTTAATCAATGTTTTTCTTGGTTTGTTTGCTCTTTTGTGGTGTTTTCTGTACAGATGCGTGTGGTACTGCTGAACTGGTGTGCTTGGTTCCTACGAATGCGTCGTCCTGGTGAGCAGCAAGTTCGCTCAGCATGCACTAAGCCTCTTCAAAGAAACAGTGTGTCCAGTGTAGAGCTGTGTGTCAGCCATGGGGCACTACAGACCACCAACACTAACACACTGTATATCGGCTACAGAAGCACAGAGGGAGTCGAGTACAGCAGTTCAGTAGATTCTGCGTTGATTTGTCAGCCCTTAATGGGAGGTAATGAAGCAGATGTGCTGTTGCCTGGTGCCCCAGTCTCACCATTAGGAGCTGGGGTTAGAGGCACAGAAACTGTAGCAGGAGCTGCGATTACTGAATTATCAAAGATTCTAGAAGAAGTAAGTTACATTGCGAGAAGATTTAGGAGGCGGGATGAAGATGTCACCTTGTGCAATGAATGGAAGTTCGTGGCAGCAGTAATCGATCGCATGTGTCTTATGGCCTTCTCAGTCTTTACCATTCTCTGCACTTTTGGCATTCTTATGTCTGCTCCCAACTTTGTGGAGGCAATCTCTAAGGACTTCTTCAGTTAGATGTCGAGTCATAACATCCGTAACCTCTTTCTAAGTGTTATTATTTGCTTTAATAACAAGGGTCCTTACAGCCATAACATCAAGCTGTTCTATGTAAACTACTATGGACTGCTAAGGCATTAACAATATGATCTGATTCTCCAGTTATGGCACTTATCAGATTATCATGGTGCATTTCCATAAGATACAGTGAAACAAACACATTTAAGTGCATGGTTGTACATCATTAAGCTGATCTTTGGTTTTCTGCCACTCTGCATGGGTAGAAAAATAGTGAATTAGAACTTCGTATTGTTTTATGTATTGCTTAGTCCAGTTTGGTGGGGGAAGGTTGGTGCATTGGTGGGACCCAACTGGCAGCACAGTTTGCAAGGTAAGAGCAGGCTTCCAATGGACACTTACGAGATGCCAATGAATCTAACTCATGTCTTTGGAATTTGGAAGGAAACCTAAATATAAAGTAATTAGGTTGCTAAATGTAAAACTCATATTTTCAGTTAGTCCCTGTAAATAATACACACAAATACGCATTCAGCAAAAACCAAGCTTGAATTCAATTCAATACAATAAATTACATAAAATTCAATACTTTATTATGAAATAAGACGAATAACAAAAGTTTTGAACTTTCTGTGTTGATAACCTATTAACAACAAGAGATATTGCAAATCTGATTGGGGCAATCAATTTCTGAGACAATTCTGGTTGTCTTTGATATTCTACAGATAGGCCCCTCACCAATTACTTGCTGGGATATTCAGATATGTCATTTTCCCTTTTGTTTTTGAAATAAAAGGGTATCCTGTGACTTTTGTCTTACCCTGTGCAGTAGTACACTTAATTGTTAGCATATATTGCGGACTCTGCATGATTAAGTGTTCTTTCGTGGAACACTATTAGTAAATGTCAGAATATGTTTTGGCTTGCTTACACATTTTTAAGGTGGCATTGCTATCATCCAGTCAGCCCACACTGTCAATATTTCTGCAGTTGACAGTGTGTACAACTGCACTCATAACTGTATAACACAATAACTTATAATATTCTCATCTAAATTGTAAACAGCAATGAATGCAGTACATTTATACTCTCACTTCTTAAGATCTGCCCTGCCCTGATATGCGGAAGGCTGTGAAAATTAAATGGCAGATTGCTCAAAATGCAACTTGAAATTGACATGGTAGTGAAATTGTATGTGGTTGTGAAGGCGGGGCACTGCATTGCCATTACTTTCCTTAAACAACCAAACAAAGTAGTAAATTAGAATTTTCGGTTTATGTCAGACATGTAATTCATACATTAAATTTGTCTGCACTGTTTGACCATACTGTCAATTAATTACTTTAGGAGAAAATCCAGTCACTTTATAATGGGAAAAATTATTTTGATCTAAAAACAGTCTTGATTATTGTCCCCTTTTTGTCTCTTCTCACCAGTGTTTGGATATTTGTGTGTTCTTGTTCATGTGCCCATTATAAATAAATGTATAAAGTGTCAGATGTTACGTATTTCTGTGAAACCTCAAACATGTCTTGCTCAAACAGGTCACAACACGTTTCCTTGCATTACTATTCCTGTCTGACTTTCTCATGAACTACACTGCTCACAAAAACAAGTAGAATATTTAAAAATGCACACGAAGCAATAAAAAAGAAGCACGATAAGTCAAAGAAACGAAAGTTACGTATGTAACTACGGTTCTATGAATCCCGAATAACCGCCAGAGGCGGTGCCTAAGCACTGAATATCCCCCTTCGCGCATGCGCAATTCGAGCTGTAATACCAAAATAGTCACACCTGTGACCAATCGGATGACTTGGCCGGGCGCTATATAGCTTACCGTCATCCGAGGCTCTGTTCCCAGAATCTTCTCGCAAAAAGGGGAGGAAGGATTCTGAGTGACAGAGAAGCTCTG
>JAUZSU010188449.1:0-12199 GCA_034780255.1 Parotocinclus maculicauda
CCTAGTGGTTAAGGTACTGAACTTTGGACCTGAATGGACCTGATAGTTCAGGGTTCAAATCTTTTGTGCCAAAAAGCTGCCACGGTTGGGTCCCTGAGCAAGTCTGTAAGACTGTATGAGTTGTAAGTCGCTCTGAATAAGGCTGTCTGCTAAATGCTGTAAATGTATTTGTATTTGTGGTATTTAGCAGACGCCCTTATCCAGAATGACTTACATCTCATACAGTCTTACAATCCAAACAATTGTGGATTATGGGTTTTGCTTAAGGACCCAACTGTGGCAGCTTTGGCAGAGGTGGGATTTGAACCCTGGACCATCAGGTTCGGAGTCCAGTATTTGACTGCTAGGCTACCACAGTCCCAAACACTGACAGGGTCAAGTCCTCCGAGATTGGTTAGGTCTGGAGCATCTCAGGAAAACTCTAAATTTACATTTACATTTATGTTATTTAGCAGACGATCTTATCCAAAGCAACGTACAGTTTATATAGTCTTACAATCCAAGCAATTGTGGGTTAAGAGCCTTGCTCAGGGACACAACTGTAGCAGAGGTTGGATTTGTACCCTGAACCTTCTGGTCCATAGTCCAGTACCTTAACCACTAGTCCACCACAGTCCAGTCACAGTCCAATGTAAATGTATTATGGTATTTAATGCAGTTGCATTTTTAAACATCAGAGGGCGCCTTTATACATTATGCTCCCATACGCATATCTGCCATGCTGCAATGGTGAAGGTGATTCTGAGCTCAGTGAGCTCTGTTTACTTTCATTTAAGATAGCACTTCATTTACAGTCAGATAACAGTCATTTAAATTCACTGAATGTTACAGTAGCACATTTTGTTGCAGGAGCATTATGCACATTTTTTGTTTAATCACAGGTGACTATAGATTTTTAGGTGACTATATATTTTTGTTTTACATTTTTATACAGGTACACATTATTATGAATTCAATACTCAAAAATACGTTTTCCTCATTTGGTTGAGCTACAATAGGAACTGTTTACACTTAGAAATAAAAATGAAAGTCTATTATCAAATGTCTTATAAGACAATCAAATCGTTAAAGCAATGTTTACGTTTCACTCACAGCACTCAGACAAAAAAGGAGTGTCCATTATTGTGGTGATTACTGTGGTGAGCAGAGGGGATTTAAACAATCAAGCTGAATTTGGCATGTTTTGCAAGTGAGCTTTGCGTATCAGCTCTAGGAAAAAAAAAACACTTGCCATACATGATAGTTTAGTTAATGTGGCTTGAGATTCAAAGATCAACACTAGAAACAAGAGCTGCATCCCAATTCAGGGGCTGCATCCTTTGGAGGCTTCATCTGAAGACCGATTGCGTCATAGCAGCACGACTAGGCTGTTCCAATTCAAAGGCTGCTTCATATGGGCCAAAAAATGCACCCTTCTTTTCCATGGCAACGAAAGATCCAGTGAGCGGATCCTTCACTAGTCAACATATCCTAAGGTGCATTACGTACCGGTGACGCAAACAAGAAATCCGCCGTAGAGCAGATTGTGGCTTTTGGTCTGCTCTGAATTACACCAGACCCAAGTGACTGGTTGTGTTCATTGCCATGCAGAACATTTTACTTACACCTTTTCAAAATGGTATTCATGACCATTGTTTGTTTTTAGTATAATCCACTTAATCTGTCATGACCCATACAGTATTAAGCATCTGAACGAATGAATAAATGGAGTGGAAGCTGCTGTGCACTAGGGTGTGTTTTCACATTTTTAGAGATGTAAATCACACATTTGACTTCTGTTCCTCAGAAATAAAGCCCACATGAACCAAACTCTGGAGCACACTGGACCTGTACTTTCTGGTTTGATAAAGCACTTTCTCCATCGTCAGTGGTTTAATGACCTGTAAAGGTCTGGGGTTGGGGACATTTTGCAGATTTATATAAGGCAGAACGTAAAAGTGTAGTGTATTTATGTGCCTTATTAACAAAACCGGGGGTGTGTGATATGCATAGTCAACAAAATCATATGTTTTGTTTGAGCAATGTGAAAGCTGACATTATGGAGTACAGTGTTCCCTCATTTATGGGGGAACCACCAATAAAGACACCACCGGCCTTACAGTCTATGTCAATAGATTTAATTGTTAGATGTGGCTAATTCTCACACAGCTCAATGACTAACTTATTTCACTAGGGTAAGAACCGAGCAGAATATGAAGATTATGACAAACTTTGGGACTCAGTTGTCTATGACAGGCAAACTTTAATGGAATAATTAAACAAAAAAGTGCCGTATGAACAGAAAAGTAACAGATGACAAAGAATAACTAATGCTGTCACCAAATTAGGCCAATTTGGTCTTGGCTCTGACACGAGTTCAAACTAATTTTGAATACTTTAGACCCAAGATATTCACTGCCCAAGTATCATCTTATTTTCCAATATCACAAACCCCTAACAGGAACTAAAGTTTCCTGTTTAACTAGTGTGTTGGAAGGTTAAAACTCTATTTTGGAATTCAGCTTCTACCCTGGGTGGCTTGGCACCATTGCCTCACAGTGAGAAGGTCATGAATTCGATCCCAGGTGGTGCAATCTGGATCGTTTCTGTGTGCATGTCCTCCCCAGGTCCATGTGGTTATTCTCCGGTTTCCTCTCCCAGTCCAAAGACATGTTAGGTTAACTGTGTCTCTAAAGTGTGTGTGAGTTTGTGTCTCCCTGTTTTAGGTTGTTCCTGCCTTGCACTGACGGGTAGGCACCAGCTCTCCCGTGACTCTGTCCAAGATCAAGCAGGTTTAAACGTCAACATTTTGTCCTCTGCACCTTGTTTTTTAATCCCAAAAGACATGCTCGTGTTTTGTAAGCTGCATTGGTGATAGTGATGCTCACCACCATGGGACACTAGGATGGGATGCTGTTCGGATGCCAATACGGTGAGCATGGGAAGCTGAACCGGCCATCATGCTCACTAATCCACCATATCATGGTGCAATGACAGAGACTGCACATGAAAAGAAAAACGGGCAGAATGCATTAAGGACATGCAGGTGAGTTTTATTTAAATACAATAAACATTACACAGCGCCCCAAAACAGCATACCATACGTCCTGCATAGCACAGTGCCCCTGTAAATTCATCTGAAAACACCTGCTACTTAAGTGTGAAACCAGGCAAGACGTGGCGACTGTCCACAAAACATGACACATGCTCGTCTTTTTAACAGGGAAATGGGCACATTTTCTGTTCTTTTCTCGGGAATCAGTAATGTTGGTGGTAATCACACATACGGTAAAGATAAGGTTAAAAAATGCTGAAGTGTTCCCTCGAGGAGTTCCAGGTACAGTCAAAAAGCAACTAGTCAGCATTTGGTGCTAGATGTGCCTCAGGCAATATGGCATCTTAGATGCAGCATCCTTAGCAGGGCCACTAGTTTACTGCAGCTTCAGCAGGTAACGACAAATGTCGGAAAAGAAAGCGATGATTTCAGAGTAAATATGGAGGCAGCTCGAAAAAGAAAGAAGCAGCAGCAGCGATCGCGGGCGCGTGAGAGAGAGACGCTCCTCTGCTTGTGTTCTTCTTTAACTTGGACCGCGCTCAATGAGTGATTGACAGCTCTGCTCATCCAACCAGCTGGCAGCGAACGACTGAACGATGGGTGGTGATTTGACTGTCCTTGGGGAGGCTGCGTTGTGCGTGTATGTGTGCGTCCATCAGAAGCGTAGCACAGACAGTGCTGTTTGAGGAGCACATACACACACACACACACAGTTGGAAACAGCGAGAGAGCTAGGGAGAAAGGAGAGAAAGAGGAGGGAGAGAGGATCGTCGCACTCGCGCTAAGCTCTTTAGGCGGAAGATCTACCTTTATTCTCCTGGCCGTAGATCACAACGAGTGTGGAATAGATTCACATGAGCAGGATGCCGATCTCTCCGCGGTAAGTTCAGTTCTTCTTCATAATCAGTTAAACGATGAGTGTTTTCAGCAATGCAGAGGTTCCTCCATCGGGTTCCATCGTGGCACCGAAGAACGCTCAACAGTTTGCCTTTTCTCCCAGACAAGCACCGATTTAAAAGCTGAAACCGCGTAGGTCGTACCAATGACACGGTAATCCACACACTCCACAGGTATGGCGAGATGAAAGCTGGATAAGGCACAGTTGGGGTTTCAGATCTGCCTGGATTATCTGAACGAGAAGGCTTTTTTTCTGTCTGAAGGAATTTGGGTGCAGTTTCTTCATAGTCGCACGAAACGTAAACACGCACATAAATGGGGACGATCGTATTCAGATGATTAACTTTAATGCTGGTAACATATGTACTGAGGTGACGGACCTACACCTCTCGGTTCAATGGTAAACTGCCTACTGTGGTGCTGAAGAACTTGCATTTTAGGGATACCAAACTGCAAATGTATAGGTTTGGTTAAACGTCTATGCCAAATATATACGTTTGTTGTTTTTTAGTACTAACGAACAGGGAAATTGTTAAAACAGACATACTGTAGGGAGTCAGAATCTCATTGACATTTTTAAAGGGGTTCACTAAAATTAAGTTTGCTCCCAGCATACCGACAGTTTTGGTTAATTTCCTCCCCATTTCAACAGCAAAAGAGAATTTGACCAGGAGTGTCTAAACATCTGCATTAGACCGCATGTCATTTTTACATAGGGCTGAACAGCGTGAACAGACAGTATATATAATGCAATATATTCTGCCACAGCCATTTTAGAGCCTCATTAGTTTAACATGCTGCATAGGTACAGGATTGGATTTATGGCAAACATTTCATTTTTGATACAACAATATACTATATATACTCACCAATCACTGAATCAGGTACACCTCCCTGTTTCTACACTCACTGTCCAGTGAACAGTTCCACTTACCATATAGAAGCACTTTGTAGTTCTACAGTTAGTCCGTAGTCCATCTGTTTCTAAACATAATTCAGTCTGTTCTTTAAATGGTCAGGATCCCCACAGGTCAAGTTCTATTTGAGCGATGGCTCATTCTCAGTACTGAAACTGATGTGGTGGTGGTGATGGTGGTGGTAGTGTGTGTTGAGCTGGTACGACTGGATCAGACAACAGTGCTGCTGGACTTTTTCAACGTTCTCTTCACTCACTGTGTGCTCATTTAGACATCTACCATATTGATCCGACTAGATGTGCAGTCAGAGACACTTCCTCTAATCTTTCATCAGTGCTCACAGGATGCTGGTGGCTAGACATTTTTGGTGGGCTAATTTCACCAAGTGACAATGAGGTGATTAAAAACTTGAGCAGCAATGCTCTCAGGACAATTTAACGTAATCATCTAACTGTGGGAGGAAACCAGAGTACCCAGAGTAAACCCATGCAAACAATGTGAGGACTCCAAACAGACTGAATCTGAAATTCTGAAATAAAGTAATTCAGTGATTGGCGAGTGTGCGATATTGGTAAGAAACAATACCAAGAAATAGGGTATTATCTGCTGCCAGATAGTTGGCTCTTTCTTTTTTAATTTCTAAGCTCTTTCTGGCTCATTACATTTTCTCTGCTTGACACCTGGATTTATGGACTGTATCTGAAATGGTCCCCTATTCCCAACATATTGCTGTATATAGCACTATTTGTCTATTGGGAACAGAATTGGTGAGCGTGGTAAACAATTCTGGAGCCTTTCTTATGCATTTGCTAATGTGAGAGCAGATTCCATCACATACCCACACTAACACTCCATTGCTTGGCACATGAGATAACAGCTTGCACATTGCTGTTTCTAAATAAAGTCCATCTTCAAAGAAGTCACAAGGAATGTTGTGCTGCAGCAAACAATACAAGGCATAATGAAATTTACTGGATTATTTAAAAAAAGGAACAAATGCATTCTGTCAAAGCTTAAACTGTCCACCAATGTGTATTGCTATTTAAATGAAGAAAAAAAACAACAGTGGTGCATGAAAGTTGGTGAACCTTTGTAAATTTCCATTTTGCTGCATAAATAGGACCTAAAACATCCTCAGATTTTCACACAAGTCCTAAAAGTAGATCTCTCACTCAGAAAGTGATGTTGATGCTCATCAGGCTGGAAAAGGCTGCAAAGCCATCTCTAAAGAGTTTGGACTACATAAATCCATAGTCAGACGGACTATGCAAATGACCAACAAAATTACAACAATAGCCAGGGGTGTAGTTGTCCCCAAGGTCACAATGAAATGCAGGGTAACTTCTAAGCAGCTAAAGGCCTCTCTCACATTGGCTAATGGTAATGTTTACAGCTCCACCATTAGGAGAACATTGCTGCTAGAAGACTATTGGAAAACCATTTGGTGGATGACTGAGGCCAAAATAGAACATTTAAGTGAGAAGTTTTATGTCTAAAGAAATAAGACTATTTCAGCATTGGAACCTTATTCCAGATATGAAACATGGTGGTGGTAGTATCAACATTTGTCCTGTTTTGCTGCATCAGGGCCAGGACAGCTTACCATTATTCATGGTGACTTTGCCTAGCACATCCCACAGTTGAACGATGGAAATATGATCTCTTTGAAATCTGAACTCTGTCATGTTTCTTCAATCATTCCTGAACAATTTTTGCAGTGTGATAGGATGCATTATCCCACTGAAAGCGCTATTAGGGATTAATGTTGCCATGAAGGAATGTACTTGGTCTGTAACAAACCTAAGGTAGGAAGTATTTGTCAAAGGAACATCCACATGAATGCCAAGACTCAAGGTTTCCCCTGTAGAACATTTTCCAGAGCATCACACAGTCAATGTAATTAATTTAATCACATGACGATGTGTATATACAAAAATGAGAAGATGTGAATGCTCCCATAATTAAATATCTCCTGTCTTTTGTGAGGAGTGTATATTATATATATATATACACACACACACACACACACAAAATCCTACTCTGTCAGGGTACATAACTACTCATTAGAAACAGAAAATATCTGTATAAAGTAAGTGAATCAGTTTAAAATAA
The DNA here is from genome assembly GCA_034780255.1 of Parotocinclus maculicauda. Classification (NCBI taxonomy): domain Eukaryota; kingdom Metazoa; phylum Chordata; class Actinopteri; order Siluriformes; family Loricariidae; genus Parotocinclus; species Parotocinclus maculicauda. The sequence continues at coordinate 6,961 of JAUZSU010188449.1, forward strand.
TGTTTATGATAATGGCTGAATATCACAACCCTGTAAACCTTTTTATATCCTGGGTTAAACCACCTGACATGATAACAAAAAGCAGTCTATCCATGGTTAAAATATTATATATTTTATCAATTAATTGTCTTATCCTAGTCAGGGTTGTAGAAAACCGGTGTTGAGCTTGCAACACAGGGTGCAAGGCAAAGAACAAGCCTAGACAGGGCTCCACATGGGTCACAAACACTCTCACACACACTAAGGGCACTTTGAAAACACCAATTAACCTAACATGCAGGGTTTTTTTTTTAATGTGGGAGGAAACTGGAGTACCCGGAGAAAAACCACACAAGCAAGGGGAGGATATGCAGACCACAGGCAGAGCCCAAAGTCGGGATTGAACTGGGGATCTTGGAGCTGTGAGGCTGCACCATCATGCTGTGCCAAATTATATATTTGGACATTTGTGGAAATCGTACTTAGTTTGCTAAAAACATATCGCAATTTTCCTGCCTCATGTCACCACAGCCCAGTGTTTTAGTTCATAAGTGAGTGAGTGAAAAATGTAAATAAGAGAAAAGTCTGTACAGCCCTGTTATCTGTAGAAAACATACACTGCTCACAAAAATTAGAGGATATTTCATTATGGGAAATTTCATTTTGAAGTATCCCCTAATTTCTGTGAGCATTATATTTAAATGTACTTCAACTAAGATACTCAGCATTTACAAAAAAACACAAAGCACTCTCTTTTTTCAGCAAATTCTAATATTGACAGTAATAGGAATAAAATAATAACCTCTGTCAAATAGCCTTGTTTATTTGAAGATGAACTACCGTGTTGGCAAAGACGAAAGACGGCACGTTTTAATTGGCGCTTGAAAATGCGGTGAGATAAACATTAGCTATTGCAGAGTGCTTAAGTGTGAAGCTGTAACAAGTCTGACCTTGACACTCGAGTGTTTTACTGATCAAACTTCTAATCATCACCACATACTTATTTCACTGTTCTTTTACTAAATCTGTCTGATTAATTCATTAGTGTATTCGCTCAGCAGCCTAGCTTAGTACTGAAAATTGTGTATTTCTTCTGTATAGAATGTTTAAATGCTAAATTACAACAGTCTCTTGATGTAAAGCGGGGAAACACGATTATACTGTATTACCAGTGTGTTTAAATTGTGCCCTGATTGTGAGGTTTGTGGGTTGTTGCTCATAGGTATATTACTCACAAAATTAAGGGATACTGCCAAATGAAATATCCCATAATGAAATATCCTCTATTTTATGCGCGCAGAGGACTGTATGTGTGTTTACATGTTTTCTGACTTCTGACAACACTGGTAGAGTGATGTGCCTCAATGATGTTACCTCAAAAAAGATATAACCATAGTCACATAGTCTTTTTTTATGCTACAGACGATACATTTACATTTACATTTAGCAGACTCCCTTATCCAGAGCGAATTACAATTACTACAATCTTACAATCCAAGCAATTGTGGCTTAAGGGCCTTGCTCAGGGACCCAACTGTGACAGAGGTACCTAAAGAAACCTTAACCGCTAGGCTACCACAGTCCATAAATGGCACATAAATGCAAAAATGAGTGGAATGCTAACACCTGCATAGCATCTGAAGCCTAACCTGTTGAACTAATGTTCATGGAATACAGAACTTTTATGAAATTTATGGAATACAGTACTGTACTGTTACGGTCTAGAGTAAAGGCATAATACTTACGATGATGGTGTGATGGACCTGAAACTTTTGTATCGATAGACAGTATTACGAACACTGAATATCAGCCAGATAACTCAGCAAGTGAATGCGAACAAAACAAGTACAACTCCTAATAGGACAGCCAGGTACACTTATGAACACCATTCACAACGACAAGTAAGTTTCAGAACGCCATCCACACAAACACGAATAACTTACAAAAAAAGTTTATAAACACAGCTGAGTTACAACAGCCTTTAGTCCAAAGTCCATTAGCTAACGAGCAAGCGAGGACCTAACATGCACACACATGAATGACGGACCTCTCCGCTTAAAGTCCCGTCTCTGTTTACAACCAGACATTCATGGCCTCAGCGTCCGCAGTTAAAAGACAGATTATTTCCTATTATAAGTTATAAGACCTTGGTTGTTAAAGCGAACAGACATTCGTTGGATAGACGTTAAACGGTGCAACACTATACTGTGCTATCAAGCAAACAACATGTCTATTATTAAAATGTGTTTTCCTGCTGTGACGTTATATAAAGATTTAATGCACAATGTCAAGTCTCAGGCGCCTTTAAATATATAACCCTGACAAACCATTTTACCCCCACTTCATCCTGGTCAGAAAACTGTGTACTGTATGTGGTAGCAGTTCATCATCCAGCACTTGAAAGAGCTCACTGTTGCAGCACGGGTTGGGGTGGGTTGAGGCACAGCCAGTTATATGTGACACCTGTTATTACCAAATTGCTCCTGGTGCATGCATGGCCAAAACGTCTTATTTGACTATATATTGATTAATTCATATTTCTTGCTTTGTGATGCAAACATGCCAACACCAAAACCTGCCTGAACGGCTGATTTGAGGCAGGCTGGATCCATGCTTTCATGTAGTTTAAGCCAAATTCTGACCCTGCCACCTGAATCCTGCAGCAGAAAGTGAGATTCATGAGACCAGGCATCATCTTTCTCCAATCTACTTTTATCTTATGTTTGTGGGCCCACATGAATTGTAGCCTCAGACAGGAGTGACACCAGGTGTGATCTCCTGCTCCTGTGGCCCATCTGCTTCAAGGTCTGATGTGTTGTACAGAAATGCTCTTCTACACACACCAGTTGTATTGACTGGTTATTTGAGTTACTGTTGCCTTTCTATCAGCTCAGACTCATCTGGCCATTCTGCTCTGACCTCTATTTTCCAGACCATTCTCTGTAAACCCTAGAGATGGCTGTGCATGAAAATCACACTAGATCAGCAATTTCTGAGCAGGCATCCTAGCACCAAACACCCATAAAACATTCAAAGTCACTTATATCACCTTTCTTCCTTTAGCAGGTTGTCTTGATCATGCCTACATACCTAGATGCACAGAGTTGCTGCCATGTGACTGGCTGATTAGATATTTGCGTTAACTAACAGGTGTACCTAATAAAGTGGCTGGTGGGTATATATGCCTGGTTAAAAAAATACTGTAAATATAAACTCTAATGAAAGGATTTTGTATGCAGGTTATCATCTATACATCTCCCTACATCTATATATTCATCCATACATCTATCCCTTTTTTTCACCTTTATGGTTCTTCTAATCCTATAAAATCATTTGATGAATACTTAAGAGTTAAGGATTGTCATTTTCAGGGACTTTTTCCCCTCACCACCACCTTTGGCTTGCTCATTTATGACCTACAACTGTACCGTTAATCTCACATCCAAATAAACATAACTGAATTCATTAGTGTACACCTAGAGAAGGTGGAGAGTACACACTGCTCCTATAAAATATTCAGTTCACATCCACAAAGAATAACAGCAGAATTGGTTTGGTAGCAGGCGATAAAGGCGGGGAGAGTGACAGGAACACAATAGAAAGCAGTGCAGACGATATGCAAGCCTAAAACAAAGGTGAATAATAGCAGGCTGAACTCGCTGAAATATCCATGGGGATTCTGTCAGCAGTAGTGAAGTGTAATTAATTGCATCTGTGCAGAATATTCGCTAGCAGAGCAAAGCAGGTGAGAGCGCGGGGACTTTTATTTATACCTGCTGTCCAGCCGTTTCTATCAGCATTAGGGCTTTGCTAATTCCACACACTTCAATCTAAACTCTAGCAAACTCTCGTGTGAACCCCAAGACCTCAGTTCTACATCTCATCTGCATCTGCTGAAATGACCTCGGGTTTGCAAACTCCACTTCATAAACGTATGAGCTGCAGTGCATTTAGCATTCATCAAATCCTAACAATACAGTGAAGTGTTAAGAGAACAATAGAGGATAATGATCAGCAAATGGGCTCAGTTTGTGGGAGTGAAAATGCCACAATATTGCGCATTCCAGAAATGACAGTCATTTTGAATGCTTGTAAACGTTCTCTGTATGGGTGGGTGATGGGTATCGTTGTTTTAACGATGTGCGAGCCGATGTCAGCACATGCCTCACTTGTTCAGTGTCACCTAGCCAGTTAGGCAACAAATGTCCGTCTTGATTTGTAGCAATCAGCTTTTACATGTAGCTTGATGCTGTTTCATGCATTTGTTAACTAACAACAAAAACAGTACAGATGACTACCTTATTAAAAAATTTAGTTAATAATTTTGTAGTATTTTGATAAGTTTAGTAGGTGATTCAGAAAGTAAGAGACCATTGCAAAATTACCAGTTTTTTTTAGAATTACCAGTTGCGTTAGAATTCATTGGAATCAGCTGCACATAAAGTAAGAGTAAACTGTGAGACGCTAGATAACCAAAAGTTTGTGGACACACAAAACAATGGGTATTAGTAGAATTTGTACAACAGGTTCCACTCTTGTTCGTTCTGACTTGGCTTTCCACATAACAGGTCAGGCACTAATGTTGGACTGCAAGCCCTGGTTCACAATTGACATTTCAATTCATCTCAGAGTTATCTGATAAAGTTAAGGTCACAGCTCTGTGCAAGCCAGCCAAGTTCTCCATCAAAGTTGGCAAATCGATTCTTTAAGGACTTTGTTGTAGGAGTTTAGGACAGAAAATTGATGAACTCACTTACTGGAGGCAAAAACATACAAAAGTGTCATATTGAGGTACTGAGGTCTTCAGTGCAACCCACTGTCATGGTTTGCTACTGGAGATTCTATGAATGGTGCACCCACACATATAGTGCAGATACAGGCTTATCGATTGGTGAGAGTGTAAAAGTGAGGACTCGAACAGGGATCAATACAGTTAAATAAATAACAAATCTCTAGAAATGCACTACATGCCCATGTTTCTATCAGGAATCCATTTTTTGGTCTAAAATCTAAGACACCATCTATTATCTTTTCTTTGGGTCCTGCATATCAAACTGTATTGAACTGAAGAGAGAAAATAAGCAAACCAATATAAAAAAAACCCAAACAAAACAAACACACACACTGAGCACAAAAATTAAGGGATATTTCTAATGAAATATTCCCTAATTTTTGTGAGCAGCACACATACTACTACACATACACACACACACACACACACACGCACATCATCATCCACTCACTCACAAAGAACTACAAT
>JAUZSU010188460.1:0-12198 GCA_034780255.1 Parotocinclus maculicauda
GGATTATTTATACAGTATATACAATATAGTTATATACAATAGTGGGCAATATATACAGCAGAGTAAGTGGTGTTTAAGTCATGTGTTATTGGTGTATGTTAGGATACAATTATATATATATATAATTTTGTTTTTAATGTAATAACCTAATTGATTACAAATAGGAATTGGCATCAAATCACACATACAGTTTCCACTTGCAAATGGTGAAGCCTTGTGTAGCAGATTTGACCAAAATGTGCAACATTCTCTATTCTCATCATAAACATTTTAAAATACTAGATCAGAGATGAAGAGCATTTACTGGAATTTATTCATACCAAGGTCACGGCATTTGGAATCTATTGAATTGGAGTACAAGCTGTGGTAAGCCAAGTGTCATTCGAGGTACCACTATATCAGAATGTTCTGGCATCGGGCCCCTGATGACTCAGTCTGCCCCTTTCCCTGCATGCAAAGCTAAAAGAGCTTGGAAAGTTTTCTTCGTAGTTTGACTTGTGATTTGTGACATTCTGGCTTTGATTGTTACTGAACGTTTGATTAGTTTCCATTTTGGATCTTGAAGTATCTTACATGTTTTGTGGTTCCGTATGGTTGGTCCACAGTCTCAGCATTGGTGCTGTATTCAACACCATTATTAAGCTCTGAATTACATTTAACACTATCACACCATTATTAACTGACTGGCCCTTAGACAGCACAGCATGATAAATGGTTTACAAAAGCATCTCTGGGTAGAAGTTATAATGGGGCCTTTGATATAAATAATTATGTGTAGAAAAGCACCATCCATATGTGCCACTCCTTGTCTGAACAGGCCACCCCTCAGGGCCTTTGGGTATTCCTGAATCCGTTGAACCCCCCCCCCTGTCTGGTCCCCAGATTGGCTCCCTACAGAGCATTCATGTGGTGCAGTCTGGGACTTATTTATGAGCAAGATTACACCTTTCTGGGCAGACCAAGAGGTGATGTGTCAGGTCAGCAAGTGGAGAAAATACGTGTCACCACACAATCTCTCTGAAAACCATTTGGTTGCTACATTGTTGTTTTGGCGCTGTCCAAACACAAGCGTTAGAGTTGTAATTATAACCATTACAATATCTTCAACTTCTGGTTAATCTTTGTTGCTCATTTGTACTGAAAGTTGAGTTTTTAAAAAAGGAGTTGCTATTTTTGGTACGTTCTCCAGCTCTAATCAGTGTCTGAGCCCCAGTTCCTTAAAGCAGCACGTTTGTCTGAAGATGCTGATGTGTAGGCTTGCTCAACTTGGAATTGGCCTTTTAGGATAATGTAATATTGTAAAGCTGCTTCGAGACAATGCACCATTGTAAAAAGCGCTATATAAATCAAATTGAATGTGTTTCTGTGATGCATTCTTGGAAATTAACATTAGCAGTTGTAGGGGCAGTTATAGCAATATTTAAAATAATAATTAAATACTACCAGTATATAACCAGTGCATGAGCGTTCCAATTCCATCGGCTAAACCAAAATCTTCTCTGATCAATCAGATCTTGCAATCCTTAATATTTTTGTAGCTTCTTTTTATTTAATCCCTGGATGTCTTTTTAATACCTGTTCAGTAACGTTTCTAGGTATTTTTTAACGTCTTTAAACCTTTTACTTTTTATGGTATTAAACAGTATGTTACAAGTTTTAAGAGCACCAGTGAAAATGCTGAAAATGGATGTTTGTAGAAAAGGATTCACACTCCAGCAGGATAATGCACCTCGGGGCCTTGCAACTGCTACCACTAAGACCAATAAATGTCACGGGGTTCCGACTGCCATGGACATTCTTCCACAGTCACATTATCTAAACATCATTAAGCATATATGGGGGCACTTGAAGACAGAGAACGAGAAGCACTTATTGGCATCACAAGATGCTCTTTGGAATATTGTGAAATTCTGCTGAGAGAACATGGATAGTAAGATCTTCCAAACGTGTGACGTCCATGCAGCTTGAGTGTGCTGTGTGATAACAGCAAAACATACCTAATGCGAATACACTCTGAAATGTTTGAAATATTTTTTTCAAAGCTGCAACTTTTGACCTAAATTTTAATTATTAGAAGAATTAAATTAATTTGGCTTTGAAAATATTGATGATGCTTAAAAGAGTTTGCAAATTTTGTCGGAAATCATTTGCCATTAAAGATATAACTGATTGATAACTTATTTAATCATCTGCAAACTAACCACAATGACAAATGTTGATTTTACATCTCATTTAGCAGACGCCCTTATTCAAAGTGACTTACAATTAATACAGTCTTACAATCCAAGCAATTGTGGGCTAAGAGCCTCGGTCAGAAGCCCAACTGTGGCAGAGGTGGGATTTGAACCCTGGACCTTCTGGTCCACAGCCCAGTACCTTAACCACTAACTTTGGGAACGAGCAGCTTATGGAAGGCTTAAGCCAGCCAAGGTAGCAGCTAAAAACACACAGTAAACTTTAGTGGAATCATCATGCAACAAAAGTGCCTTACAACAAGAAAAACAACAGATGGCAAGACATAACAAATATTGTCACCAATTACTTCCTAGACCTAATTATAATACACCAAAGACATGGTTCCAATTGAGATGGTTTTCTTTTCAAACTTATCAACTTTTCAAAACTAATTTCACTTCTGTAATTATCTCATTACCTAATAATTATTTAATTATTATTATCTAAATTTCAGTGGAAGTCTTTCCAATAAAGCCCAATACACCAGTGCTGTAATGTATTTAAAAAAGAAAAATGAAATATCACATGTTCATAAGTATTCAGACTCTTTGCTCAGTATTTAGTAGAACCTTTTGAGCTAGTACAGCCATGAGTCTTCTTGGAAATGATGCAACAAGTTTTTCACACCTTAATTTGGCGATTCTCTGCCATTCTTCCTTGCAGATCCTCTTCAGTTCCGTCAGGTTGGATGGTGACAGACATTTTCAGGTCTCTCCAGAGATGGTCAATTGGGTTTAGGTCAGGGCTCTGGCTGGGCCAGGCAAGAATGGTCACAGAGCTGTTCCAAGGCCACTCCTTTGTTATTTTAGCTGTGTGTTTAGGGTTATTGTCTTGCTGGAAGATGAACCTTCGGCCTAGTCTGAGGTCCAGAGCACTCTGAAGTTTTCTGAAGTTTTCTTCCAGGATATGTCTGTACTTGGTCGCATTCATCTTTCCTTCAATTGCAACCAGTCGTCCTGTCCCTGCAGCTAAAAAACACCCCATAGCATGATGCTGCCACCACCATGTTTCACTGTTGGGATTGTAGAGGGCAGGTGATTAGCAGTGCCTGGTTTTCGCCACACATACCGCTTAGAATTAACGCCAAAAAGTTCAATCTTTGTCTCATCAGACCAGAATCTTATTTCTCATAGTCTAGGAGTCTTTCATGTGTTTTTTGGCAAACTTTTTGTGGGCTTTTAACTCCATCGGGCCACTCTGCCATAAAGCCCTGACTGGTGGAGAGCTGCAGTGATAGTTGACTTTGTGGAACTTTCTCCTATCTCCCTACTGCATCTCTGGAGCTCAGCCACAGTGATCTTTGGGTTGTTCTTTACCTCTCTCACCAAGGCTCCTCCCAAACTTCTTCCTTTTAAAGATAATATAGGCCATGTGCACTTAGAAACCTTGAGTGCTGCAAATTTGTTTTGTAACCTTGGCCAGATCGGTGCCTTGCCACAATTCTGTCTCTGAGCTTCTTGGGCAGTTCCTTCAAACTCATGATTCTCATTTACATTGACAGGCACTGTGAGCTGTGAGGTCTTATATAGACAGGTGTGTGCCTTTCCTAATCAAACCCAATCAGTTCAATTAAACACAGCTGAACTCCAATGAAGGAGTAAAACCATTTCAAGAAGGATAAGAAGAAATGAACAGCTTGTGAGTTAAATATCAGGGTCCCAGCAAAGGGTCTGCATACTTATGACCACGTGATATTTCAGTTTTTCTTTTTTAATAAATTTACAAAAATGTCTACATTTCTGTTTTTTTCTGTCAAGATGGGATGCTGAGTGTACATTAATGAGAAATAAAACGAACTTTTTTGATTTTAGCAAATGGTTGCAATGAAATAAAAAGTGAAAAAGGGGTCTGAATATTTTCTGTACCCACTGTAGGTCTGTTTTTGCTAGCCAATGACACCTCGACCAATATTTCTGTCAGCTCTATCCGGTTACATATATGTGTGTGTGCATAATGCGAAAAAAGCCTGAAATAAGTTGAGATGGTGAAATAAGTCGCATGTTTTTGAGACCACTTTATTTTTGACATAGTTTACAGAGCGCCCTCTTTTGAGAAAAATTAGCATTTCAAACCAAAACACCACCATGCGAGTGAGGATGATCCCCATCTATTATTTAATATATAAAGACGTAGGTTGTGAGGCTGGTTGTGGCAGTATTTTGTCTCCTAGCACTGTTCATTTATTCATAATAAACTTCTATATTTGGGTTGCTACATTAGCTTAAATTTTGCATTAATATGACCTAAAACATCATTCGATTTTCACACAAGCCCTAAAAGTAGATACCGAGAAACCAATTAAACAAATGACATACAAAATATACTTTTTTTAAATGATCCAATATCACATACATGTGAGTGGCAAAAGAATGTGAAGCTTTGTTTTCAACATCAGCTTAGACACATTTTAGTCAATTTCTTCTCTGTATAAAACAGCTTCAACTCTAGGACACTAGTGAGATGTTAGAAAACTCACCAGAGCTCCTTTCATAAAATTTTACTGGACTCTGGTGAGGACCTTGAATTTGCAATTCCAGGACATATATTTATTCTTCTTTACCCATTTTATACCATTTCCCCTTCACATTTGGTTCATATACAGATGCAAACTTCCAAACATCAAAATTAATTGTTCCATCAATGATGGCAAGCCATCCTTGCCCAGTAACAGCAAATCAGGCTCAAACCATGATACTACCACCACCATGTTTCACAGATGGGATAATGTTTCTTATGCTGGAATGCAGTGTTCTCCTCTCTCCAGGCATAACGCTATTTTCCAATAACCTACTGATTTCTCATTATCTTTAGCAAAATGCCGTCAGGTAGCAATGTTCTTTCTGGAGGGAAGTGACTTTCTCTTTGGAACCCTTTCATAAACACCACTGTTGCTTGGTGTTCTCCAGATGGTGTATGCATGAATATTACTATTAGCCAATATTATAAAAGGTCTTCCACTGCTTAGAAGTTACCCTGGGTTCATTTGTGACCTTGTATACTGCTACATGCCTTGCTGGTGGATTTCTGTCTATCATTTCTGGGGAGGATAACGACCTTGAATTTCCTAAATTTGCGCACAATCTGTCCGACTGTGGATTGGTGTTCAAACTCTTTAGAACCTCATCAAACTCTCTAGCCACTGTCATCATCACATCCTAGCAACTTTTTTGATGAGGTCCTCAGAAATCTTTGTTCGTTCCATGACACACTTACACAAATGTGTTGTGAAGATCAGACTTTGACAGATACATGTCCTTTAAATACAACAAGGTACTTACAGGGGTTAGACAATGAAACTGAAACACCTGTCATTTTAGTGTGGGTTGTGATGTATTAAGAGCCACGGTATCCAGGGTAATGTCAGCATACCACCAAGAAGGACAAACCACATCCAACAGGATTAACTGTGGATGCAAGAGGAAGCTGTTTGAAAGGGATGTTCGGGTGCTAACCCGAATTGTATCCAAAAAACATAAAACCACGGCTGCCCAAATCACGGCAGAATTAAATGTGCACCTCAACTCTCCTGTTTCCACCAGAACTGTCCGTCGGGATCCACAGGGTCAATAAACACGGCGGGGCTGCTATAGCCAAACCTTTGTCTAAAACCAGGTGTTTTAGTTTAATTGTCTAACCCCTGTATACCATCATGCCATTCAAACGTATTAAGTTACAACTTCTTCTTGGTGAGTTATTTGTTTGTAAATGAGCGTATATATATGCTCATTATAATATTAAATAAGTAATACAGGATATTGAGTACAATAACATAGAAAATACCTGTGTGTAGGTAGTGTCCAGGAAAACCAGTACTGTCCTTGTCGTATCGCAAACCCAATTAACACATACCCTCCTCTGTTAATACTAAGATGAATTGCGCAGCACACTGAGCCTTTCAGTACAGGTAATTGAAAGAGATTCTGTGTATACACTGTTATACATCTCTGCACCTCATTTATGTCACACTAATGCATCTCATCTCAGGAGCCTGGGAGACTGGCTCAGAGGAAACGAGCATTGCCAGAAACACCAGACTAGTTCCTTCTTTTTTTTTTAAGAGTTATTTTCCAGGCTGTCTGCTCTGCCTTTGCCAGTCGGGACGGGGGTCTGCAGTAGGCAGGCCATTTAATGAGACTTCTGTGCTGATTTGAGCACAAATGAGGCAGGAGAAGTTTGATGTGCCATTCAGTTTTGGTAGTTTCATCATTATTTAAATCTAGCACACAACTTGACACAAGTCAGAGAAGCCCAAATTAGTTTTGGAGATATTTCAGACTCATATCAAATCAATAGGTTGGAATTATTCATTGGAAGAGCAGTAGCAGCGCCTGGAACACGTTCAGAATGCCGTAAAACAGTGCACCGGTTTGTACGGTGCGTTATTTATGATGAGCATGTTTGCTGACGTGTTTTCAAATAAGGGCAGGCTGAAAGGCTTTATTTACTGTACAAGCCTCTCCGAGTTTTTGTGTAACACTCAAGCGTTACCCTCCGTAATATGCTCACTTTACAGTCGATTCCGGTTAATGGGACCACATCGGGATGCGATCGGTTTGGTCTTAATAACCGGCTGGGCCGATTAAACGAACATGACGGGACGTGCTATGTAACATATTAAATGTTTATTAAATCTCTATTGTGCGATTTACACGTATAGAGAACTTACAAACAAGAACTACGGTTGCTTACGAACTTTGTTCATTGAAAAATAAATTTGCAAACAAATTTTTCGAAACGATCTACAACCCAATGTATAGGTACTCAGCATGCAAAGCATAATACTGTAAAAAACAAGTTCTTACTAAATTCCAGTTAACGTTTAAAGAACTTATACACGTATATAATAGGATTTGTTTCGGTACTTTAGGATTTGGTCAGAATAAGCAGCTGGTTCCATTAACCGGTGGTCCTATTAACCAGATTCAGCTGTATTGTCATAGTTGCAGGTATGTTACAGATCAAATGATCATGGCCAAGGTCTTTTGAGCAAGTCTTGAGGGGGGAGGCGCCAAAAGTACTGTTGTATTAAATGTATATAAAGGCTACAGGTTTTAATATGTTCGACCATACCAGGAATGGCCTGTAGATGGCAGTGAGTATGAATTTGCACAGTAGTCATTTGACAAGTGTAATCTCAGATTTTGTTCTGTTAGCTTTACAAGCACGTATGCTGAGCATTAAGAAAAGTTATAAAAGCAGAATAAAGTCTTCAACAAGCAACCAAACTCCAAAATATTCTTTAGAGATGTTTACTTAGTTACTTACTAGTAGTCCTACTTGTATTTGTCCTTAAAAACAAGCACCAACGAAACGAGCAATTATCCCATCAATTGTAGGGCAACTTATTTATGTAATACTTAATAATTAATAATTAACAATGAATAATTCCAATAATTGTAACAGTATAAAAATGAGCTGGGATTCAGGCAGAGGACCCATTAACTATGAGGCATATAAAGGTGGAATGCAATCGATTTTACAACTATCTAGAATTACAACAAACTATTTTAATGCATTTTACTAAATATAATCACAAAACAAAACAATAAATCTACCGAACAATGTGTAAGACCTTTAATTCTGGCAAGACAGGGATTTTGACCACTGCTGGTATGACTGTCTGCAAATTCAGCTACTTCCATCAGACTATGGCCTTTGGCCCGCCCACTACATCTGCATCATGAACATTCCCACACATTAAACGAGACATTTATGGCACTGTACCACCTCTTCTCAATCTATAAATCCCAGAAGGTGGCTACTTTTTTCTGGGTAGTATTTTATGTAAAATTCCATGTTGTGTTTACAATTAACATCTCTGTTTTTCCCAGGGAGGGGGGCAAATCCTGTCTATCATTTATCAGACACCCTTTCTCTGATTGACTTACAATCGATACAGTTTTAGAGTCCTAGCAATTGGGTTTAGGGCCTCACTCAAGGACCTTGCAGTGGCAGCTTGGCAGAGGTTGGATTTAAGTCCTGGACCTTCTGGTCCATAGTTTAGTAGCTGCGACAACACAGCAAATATGTTGCGTCTTTAATAGACTGGTTTTTAAAAAACAGCTTTGTTCATATTGTAAACATTCTAGTGTTTGTTTGGAAGTGAGTAGAAGTAAGTAGGGAATATCTATATCTCCAAGAGCGGTGGTGTGGTGCCGATGCACAAAGGTCAAGACCTAGTCCACGGGAAGGGAAATAAATCCAAGTGTTTCAAGGTTAATGGCAGTGTGCAACAAAATGGATTCCACGTCAAAGGAAAGCTGACAGGTGATTTGACTTGGGCAAACCTGTGTAATCAATCTCCAGATGGCCACTTTCGCTCTCTCTGCTCCCGCTGATGCTGCCCACAGTGGGCGCCAAAAGCACTGGTCTGGTGAACTGTCCAACAATACTGTATAACTGACTAAATGAGTCTTCATTACATTCATTCAAGTGCCTTTCCTAAAAGAAGCATTTGAGGACTGCACTGCATCCGTTAATCTGTAGTAATGGTACGAGGGGACAGATGTGGGTAAATGTGAGAATAACAGCTGGATTTTTCCGTTAAAAGATTGGATTGGGGGCTGCATTATAACACAAACGTCATATTATCAGATGAAGACAATCTGTAAGATGAAGCATGGTATAAAAAAACCAAACAAAAACTTAATAAAATACCAAAATATAAATCAAAATCAATAAATAAGAAAAGTAAAGAATTCTGTTTTACCTCTGCTTATCATAGTCAGGATCACATGATCTTGGGCCTTCTTGATATCCCAGAATGCACCAGTCCACCTTAGAGCGCATAGATGCACCACTTGAATTTGAAAACCAGCACTACTGCAAATAAATAGGTACGTTATTGACACTAATAATAAAAATACACTGCTCCCCAAAATTAGGGGATATTATAATGTGAATACAAAGCGATAAATAAGCATTTAATATTTTATTGATTAAACAAGAATGTCAGAAAAGCAAACGCAAGTCAGAGAAAGTAGTTCTATAATGCAAATGAGATGTAAAAACAACTTGGACCTATGATGAGTGGTCAACTGTCCTGTTCTCTGATGAGTCACGGTTCAGTTTGCAGCCTGACGATCATCGTGTCCTGATCTGATGTGAACGAGGAACACGGGAGAATCCACGTTTCATGCGAGAAAGGGACTCCTTTTGAGAATTGGATAATCATGGTTTGAGCTGGCATCAGCATTGGTGGTCATACGACGCTCCACCTCATCAGAAATCGATCGCTGACTGATGTCAGATACCAAGATGAGATCCTGCACCCTATACTCGTACTCTATGCTGGAGCAGTCGGTCCCACCATGCTCATCTTATCAACAACATGCTTCAGGAAGCAGAAATCAGACCTGAAACCCATTGAACATGCTGGGGATGTACTGGGAAGACATCTGGCAAACCGTTCAATGCCTCCCATATCACTTCTTGAGCTGGAAGTTCCCACAAGAACTGCTGGAAAATCTGATCCTGTCCATACCCCATAACTGTCAGTGTGTTTTGGCCCTCTTGAATGACCATACACCCTACTGAACAGTTAATGTGGGGGCACTCTCGTCCAGTTTGACATGCTTCTGTTATACAAATAATTACCTGGGTAACAGTGGAAAGGAAAAAACTCCTAAGATTTATAAGGAAGAATGCATTTGAGGACCAAGGTTTTAAAAAAAAAAGTAGCCTAGATGACAAAAGTAATAATTAAAGTCATTCATTATCTTCCGCTTAATCCACACGAGGTCGCGGGCCAACTGATGAACCCTCGGCAACTCTGGGCGCAAGGGCAGGAGCAGAACAACCCTAGACAGGGTGCCAATCCGTCATAGGGCACATACACACACAGTCACGCACACAGTCACACACTAAGGGCCACTTTAGGGACACCAATTAACCTAACACGCATGTTTTTGGACTGTGGGAGTAAACCAGAGTAAACCCATGCAGACATGAGGAGGATATGCAGACTCCACACAGAAAGGGCCCAGGCCGCTCCATCCTGGGATTGAACCCGGGACCTTCTTACTGTGAGGCAGCGATGCTACTTACTGAGTCACTGTGCTGCCCTAATAATTAAACTAAGTAACCTAATTAACTGGGTTAAAATAATAGTTTAAATAAACATAAGTGAGATATAAAAAGCAAAAGGGAGCGCATATTTAAATATAATAATACATATAATAAAATATTATATGTAGACCGTGACAAATTAAAGAGAAATACAATATTACGAAGAGAACAATAAAATACAGAATCTAAAAATAGAAAAAATAAACAAAATATGAAATATAATAAAGTATGATTAAATATACAGTAATAATAAAAAATCTTTGCTAATTGATGATGTTTTGTTGAGGGATGAAGGCCCTGTAACGCTTTCTTGCACCACGTTTCAGGCCATTTTTTTTCACCACTCTATACATTTTTTTGGATGAAATCATAAAAATGGACTTGGAAACAAGAGAATCGTGGGAGCACAGAGCTGAATCATAACAATGATGGCGAGTGACATTCCTCCTGCAGTTGGAGCAGATCAAACCCGGCAGTGCTGTTGTAGTGCTTATTTACCCCGAGCCGTGATGTTTCGTGCCTTGTGTGTGAGAAGCAGCGGGGATGAAGGGTGGCGGCGACGTGACGCAGTGGTGCAGACGTTCGAACGCACTGAGCGCTGTGAGTAAATTCTGCTGAATGTAGTGATGTAGCAAAGGGAAGGCAGCACTGTGTTGTTTCGCTCCGTCTGAAGCCCCACACACAAGCTCCCCGCAGCTTTCAAATTCTTGCTTAAACCTGACACAAATTCCCTGTCACAATGCCCGAGGCGGCACCAGACGTAGGCGCTAAAAGCAAATATTTCCTTTCTTGATCGCACCCAATCCCCTTCAACGCTCCCACCAGCTCCTGAACCCTTTCACCGCCCCCTCCACCTTTTTCTCCTGTTTCTCCGGCAGCTCCAGGATTGCGCGCCAGCCATTTATCACAAAGTAATTATAGAATTATCGATTTGCAAGCAATTAACACCCCCAACTCTTTTGCTCCCCCTCCCCATCTTTCAATTTGCAGGCAGAGTGGTAAGAGTGGGGAAGAAAAAAGCTTTTGGAGTAACACATTTAATCCCCTTGGCATTCTCTACAGTCGGCAGATTAATGAAGGGACAGACACAAAAAAGCTTGTTTTTCCCCCTCCTGATTCCATCCTGTCATTTCCCTTTTGCCTGCAAATCTACCTTTGGCAGGAAAGAACATCCCAGGCCTCCAAGCCTACTCTGCTAACAATCAAAAACTCCTCAAATCAGCCTCGTGCAGGATCTCTGCAACCACCGATACAGTTTCCTGTGGGGAATTCGTTGACCAACCGGACACAGAATGGTCTTGCTGTGAAATAAAGTGCTGCTAACAGTGCAGAAGTTTGGCAAAGCAGAGGTGGCTTGGCAGACCTGAGAATTTAACTTAAAACCTTCTCATTAGTAGTCTTTACCACTGAGCCACTGCTTGCTTCCTGAACATTTCATGCCATGATGGCACCACTATTCTAGTAAGGCATTTCACTAGGATTTGAAAAAATCACAAAGATATCACAAAGATAGAAAAATCAGGCTCTTTCTACAGCTTTAGCATCTAGTAACATTTGGGACAGGACTGCTGGGACAGGATTCTACCCAACGCTTCCACAAAGTGACCCTCGACATTTTACATCTACCTTTGTCATTTAGCAGACGCCCTTATCCAGAGCGACTTACAACTGATACAGTCTTACAATCCAAGCAATTGTGGGTTATGGACCTTGCTCAAGGACCCAACAGTGGCAACCTGGCAGAGGTGGGATTTAAACCCTGGTCCATAGTCCAGTACCTTAACCTGTTAGGCTACAACAGTCCCCTCAACCCTACTGAATTTCTTTAGTATTAATGGGTATGCCTAGTGCGGGCAAACCCGATCATCTGATAACAACACCGAGCAAGGCCCATAA
>JAUZSU010188471.1:0-12198 GCA_034780255.1 Parotocinclus maculicauda
CACACACACACACACACACACACACACACACACACACACACACACACACACACACACACACACACACACACCTCACACCATCCAACCTAACACATTGGCCTGCTCAAGAAATGCTACATGACGTAGGTGCATTAATTTGCATGTGTGTGACATCGCCACGTCAAATTTACATGCTGCCTTGTGCCAGATGGTATTAGTCCGTTACATCTTGTTGCTTTTCTCTTTTCTTACAGCATAAGATTAATGCAGAATGTGGACTAATGCACTGAAATTTACAACATCACAAAATGGAGTTTGGTTATGCTCTATACACATTCACGTCCGTGTGAGCTGCCACGTGGACTGAATGTTCTGCTTCATCTCTTGGAGCAAACAGACGCAGAGGGAGAGAGAGCCTCTCTCTCACGGCACTTTTGGTGATTCTTTTCTGTGGGAAGCAGTTATTGTTTGTACAAAAATGTCGCTAGTTTTGTCGCTACTCTCTGTTTTGAAAACAACTTGCTAGAGGGGTCTGAAAAGTCTCGAAAACTAATTCTATGGACCATCATTAAATTCGTTTGTAATTGTATTATACGCGTTCATATAAGGCATTCCAGGTGATAATTATTACAGCAATTGAAAAGCAATGTGTAAATCTATAACCTGACTTTGTTTAACATTTTTTGGGATTCGTATCCCTATTTTCCTCAAAGAACCTACCAGAATCCTACCAACGATATTGCAAAGGAAGGCATGTGCTGAATCTTTTAGCCATCTGTTCACAAAAATCTCCTGGCTGCTGCCTGTGTAAGGTTTGTTCTCTCCCTGTCTGCGTGGGTTTCCTCCAGGTACTTTAGTGTCTTTTCATATTCCAAAGACATGACAGGTTAGCTGACATCTCTAAAGCATCCCTGTCTGTCAGAAATGCTCACTGTGATGGACTGGTAGACATAGTTTTTATTTTTTTATAGTTTTACATTTGTTATTCTTTTGGCATACTTTGTAAAAAGTGAGTTAAAGAAAAGCACTGAGCAGCAAACAATACTTCTTATTTGTAATTAAGTGCAGTGATTAGTACTGATACTCAAATATTAAATACATTTGCCATCACAAAAAGCAAATAAAACTCTGTGTTTATACTTTAAAAAAAAACTACTATAAAAAAGAAACTTAACATTTCAGAACCAAATGGCAGTGGACTTAAGGGAGTGGGAACTGGTAGTAAACTCGTTTGGTAATTACCAAGTTGTTTGAAGATTAATGGCAACAGCTTTAGGTACTAGATTAGTAGAACTAATCGGTAATAGACTTAATAGGGTGGTACTTGGTACTAAAAAATTATTTGTGAAACATGGTAGTAGACTAAAATAGGTAATTAGTTTGGTGGTAGAACCAGATGGTTAAATCAACTGGCAGGAGCTCCAGGAAATAGTGGTGTAACGATGCATCGTGACATGATAAACCGCAATGCAAGAATGGTACGATGTCCATCCATTGTCTAATTGGATATAAATCCTTTATTTTATTTTTTTTAATCAAGTGAAATTCACAGACATAGACAGAGTCCCATTTAATTGCAGGGAAGTTTCTTCGTGTTTTTAATAAGTATATACAATTATATAAAATAATTTTATAATCTACAAAAAAGCAAAATAAGACTACAGAATACGATAAATCAGCTTGTCACAATTAATTTAATAATTTGAATCTAATTTACAGAAACCATTCTTAAGGAACAGTAAATCATAAAGGTGAAATAGTGCATGCACATCAATGCACTATTTTAACAAGATATTTAGATCCCAAGTTTTAAAACAACTAAGTATCCTGTGTTATAATTACTTTCATGGTTCACTGCACACATGTTCAATGGGCAGGAATTTAGATGGGTAATATCATTAAAATGTCAGTGCACTTGAAATGGGCATTGCATTTATCTCACTTTTAAAATGTTGCCGACTAGGTGATCTTAGTCATCACCTGTCTGAAAGCTGGCTTTAAAAAAAGTTAAGGTACAGAGTCAGGGAGTGTTTAAAAATATCTGCTCTGATTAGGATCACTACTTTAAATACCTCCTGTAAATATGAAATCTTATTAATATTTTAATAAAATAGACCCTGTTAGTTGTAACTACAAAGTATATATTATATATTATAGACTATCAGAGCAAAAAATAAAGAACATGTACAAAGGAATAATCTTGAAAAGCCACAGAAACAGGATATAAGTTTGCCTCCTATAGAGTAACCGATAAATGGTCTATGTTAGATGCTATGTGTATTGATTTGTGGATACCTTCAGCACTTTAATTTCTGGTATGGCAATCCATTATCTCTCTGTACTGACAGACTCCTACTGCTTACTGAAGAAAGTTGGCCCAGAAGACTACTGATCACTCTCATCCGCTGTGGCGAAACTCGTTGTCATCACAGTTTAAATTCATGATATGTAAATGCAAATCTTTTCTACCCGCAAGCCTGCCATTATGGCAATAGCCACCGTTATGAAAACAGTGCAGTCGAGCTTTCATGCGCCTGAACACTCTCCAACTCCTCAGACTAATGTAGCGAAACTGCCATAATGACAGAAGTCATAACTTTTATTGATGGGCCACACAGATGACCCTTTCCACCCAGTGAGTGAGGACCTACTGAAAATTTATACTCCTTCACTGTCTGAGCTGCTCATACATTATAACTGCTGAGAAAAAAAAGTAATTATCTGGGTAATTTAGATTAAATGGAGCCATAATGCTTGTTATAAAAAACAGACAACCATTGTAATACCAGTTTCTTCTGAGGTCAGCCTGACATAGTATGAAGCTGATTTCCTTTTCTTTTTGCAGTGCATATGCCAGACATTCAAACAAGCCAATGCATATTGGTGAATTTACCCATTGTGGGATTAATAAAGGATTATCTTATCTCTTATATACAAAATATTAAGGGAACATTTGTAATAAAAACATTTTGTATGGCATAAAGCTTTCTGTAAAGTAACTTTACAAAAATCCTGACTCAAAGTCCTAACTGAGCAAGCCTAGGGTGATAGTGACAAGAAAAATAAATCCCTAAAGCTTTGAAGAAATCTTGGGAGGACCAAGACTCAAAAAGGGACCCAACCTCGATGGGCAGCATAAATTAAATATGTACAAATTTAACTTAAATACAATTTAATAGTTAATCACAGAAGCTGAAAGCAGGAAACCAGCAAAAGTGCTGTATTAAGTGTCATCGAGGAGTTCAGTACAGCTCATTGTATTGCCATTGGGTTGCCATTTCTATGAAGGTTCCATGCCTGTATGTTTCATATTATGAGCCTCTTAGCAGTGAGAGTGGCTTAAATAAAACAGATTACTAATTACAAAGGTCTACATGCTTTTGGCCACATAGTGTATGATGGAATAATTAAACTTTAAGCCCTTATTTAAAAACAGGTCTTGTAAATACGGAATGTACATTGTATTACTTTAGCATACAAAGGTGTGTTGTAGTGTCACACCTCGCTCCCGATACACCCACTCTCCCAGCTGATCCTCTTTGCTTCCTCGCTCTGATTCACCAGCATTTTAAATCCTCACACCTGTTCTTCCTTTCAGGTTACTTTATATTTATCTATTTAAATTCCCAAGTACATTGCGGCTGTATTTTGTTACAGTATAAAGTGCTATACTAAAAATCGAATGACCATATTTTACATAATTTCGCATATATTACACACGGGTGTGTAACAGTTTAGGCTTTGTATTTAGTGGCAATGGGGATGCCACATAGATCGTGGGGTTTTCTTTTGTGTATTTAATGGCATATCCAACACATTTACGTATCATTTACATGCAGTTTTCTTGTCAAAACAGTCTTGGGTGGCCATACACTCTACTGAACAGTTAAAATGTGGTACTCTGGTCCAGTTTGACATTCTTCTGTTCACCCCCATGAATGCATCACTTGCTACTTAATCACCATAATTGAGTTTGCATCTCATTTGCGTAATTGAACAACTTTCTATGACTTAATTTGCTTTTCTGATGACTGCTTAAGGAAATTAAATTAAAAATTTCAATTGCTTCATATTAATTTTGAAATATATCCTTATTTGTGAGCAGTGTATTTATCATTCTTTTCATTAGAATCCACGCAGAACATGCAGGGGAAAAAACAGCTTCTATAGGCTACAGTGGCAAGTATATATGGTGACCTCCCATTACACTAGCGCTGTAGCAGCATCTGGCAGCCTCTTTGGAATGCCAATTTGCAATTTGGCTTATATACAGTCTAAAGAAACTTGATTAGGAATGGCCTTTTTTGGACCACATAAATAAAAAATTGGAATGAAGATCAGAAATGTGTGTGTCCACGTTATGTTATATATGGCCACCATACCATTGCTAAAACAACAAATCTAATAGTGGCCTAAGACTTTTGAACAGTAACATACATCCCTAAATAACTAGAGAGAACAGAAAAAAAATGCTTTTTCTTCCCTTCAAACCGATATAATCATAAATGTGAGTCATACTGGTGTAACCCAGAGCAGCTACACCATCAGCTGCAACAAATGCTTAACATTAATCACCACCATATGGTATTTTTATACATTTTTATAAAGCATCATAGTTATTATATATTCTACTGTAGGTGCATATGGTTGTGATATATGCCGTGTTAATGCGTGGAGATGCTGAACAGTTCGGGATTTATATATTTCAATTCATATATACCTCCTGGCAAGTCTTTAAACAGTGGTGTTTTGACTTTACTTGCAACGTTAATGATTACCATCAGTAGGTAATCATTTTTCATATACAGTTTATACACATTTGATTATTAGTTCGCTTTATTTTGAAATACATTACAAACAAGTTTTGCTTGTCATTTCTTTAGTACAGCCTCCAGATAAGTGTATGGTTATATCCACTCAAGTTTAAACCATGTGTGATTACAAGACAGCTTTTAGAGTTCAATTCCACATTCACAAACAAGGAGCAACAGTATATTGCAGAAGAAGCATACTGAATTTAGGCCAGTTACTTAGAGGACGACCTTCTGTTTAGCCTATCCTATAGAATTAAAGGGAGTGTCTTGTCACTCAGTCTTGCTTCACTATAAGATAAAATAGAGTTTAACGGACTTACCATAGACTGGCTTCCTCTTGTGTGCAGCTGACCATGTTCATGTCTACACATACAGAGATGACAGAGGTCAGAAGCAGATGAATGAGAAGGACGAGCTGGGTGCTCCGAGCTCCAACTCTGCTTCAGCAGTGTTGGTCTGCGAGTGCTTGCAGCTCATATGAGGAGCATAAGCAACAGGCTAGGGCACCCCTCCCTCCTTCCCTCACTCGCACTCACACACATCAACAGCTCTGACATCAGTGGTGGGATGTGGCATTATTCAGAGCGCTTTTTAACAAAATCCATAGCAACCAGGCTGCAGCTAGAGGAGGATTCCCTCCCTCAAAAGAAATGATCACTGCTGGGGGGCAGGGGGCAGTCATGTGGCAGCAGGTTGGTATATGTTACCATATAGATTGCTCTCTTATTGAAGCTAAAGGTCCATTAGTGGATCATCCATTCATGGCAAGCCACCATTTTAGCTCACCTAACCACTTCATAAACAACTACACTGGGAACATGATGGGAAGCTCTATGGGGTTGAGTAGGTTAACATACTTTACAGGAAGAACCAAGACTGACTAGGAATAAGGTTTAACAAGTCGGCTAATTTAAACTGTTGAGAAAGCGGCCTGTTTGACTTCACCTTATTCATACCTTATCGCTCATAAACGAAACTGCCCATTTCAACCTATTTATTTTAAGCAAAAAAATGGAATAATATGTAGACCTACTGTACTTTTTATGCAACACTTAACATACTACTTTGCATATGAAAATAATGTTTCTCTTTAAAATCAGTTGATTTTACTAATTAAATTTAATGTTTAATGTGAACACAATCAGTAATGCACCTTGAAAAGCGTTGATACTGTGTGTGCATTTGATAAAACACTGACACTGGAAAGACATCACGTGCAATACTTGGAGCCCAGTGATATTTAGTATGCTCAACACGCAGAGTGATTTGCTACCAGGCACAATCTCAGAAACGCAGCGGCGTCTGCATTAGCTGCCTTTATTTCCTATTGATCCAAGCCGGCTGAAACTGTGTTGTCGATCCTTAACAAATGTGGACTTTGAAAGTCAATCAGCACCAGTTACATTTGGTTTGGGGCAAACAAGACTTTTGACAGAAGGTCAAACACAACTTCAATTCCCAACATTTTCACCTAGAGGCCGGTAACCATCTTGTCTAAACTGCTGGTGTGGTTGCAGGCTTCATTCCAACCGAATAGCAGCCAGGCCAAAAAGTCATTTGAAGAGCAAGTCTAATTGATTAAGTGAGCGGAATTAGTTTAATTTGAATTAAATTTGTCATGAAACCTCTAGCCACACCTGAGCTTTGTGGATAATTCTGATACAGATTTAAAACCAAAAATACAGTTTGCACAAACAACAAGATCAACAAAATACTAATCAAATCATACGGTTTGTTAAAACCATTACAGTTGATATATAGATATTTGCCCTTGCTTTTCAGTCAGTAGTTAACTGAATCTTCACGTGGATTTGGGGCCTCACCAGGAAATACTACACATAAGGCACAAGGCACTGTTGCTTTTCACACCTGGGGCAATGTACAGAAAAAAATCCACTAGCACACGTTTTTTTAAGAGGTGGGCGGAAACTGCAGTACCCAGAGGGAAGCCACCCGACCAATGAAAACTTCAGAGCGCAAGTTCTAGAGCATCCAACAAGACTCTGCTCCACTGTGCCACACTTCTTCCACTTTTCCCCTGTAAATAAAGTAAACAAGCAACTGCACAAATTAATGTGGTAGGGCAAAGGTGACACAACTGTCTCGCATATGTTCAATTAGAGAATGTTAGAGCTGAGCCTAACGATGTAACCAATGCACAGTATGTTAGGCAGAAAGTAACAATGTGCTGTTAAGCAAGATCACAAGATCAGCGCTCTAAACACCTTCTGTTCCTGCAACATGCCACTGACTGATTGTCAGGCTGAAGTGTGAAGGACGATAGTCTAGCATCCCTCGGGAATGAAACCGTGACCGTAAGCAAAAGGCGATCTTGAAATGGAAAGCATTGCCTTATCCTGCCATTGCTGATTCCACGTAAATGTCATGCTTTTTTCTAATCCAGTGCCTCAGCGCCATTTGTTCTACACTATGCATGCTGGGTGAGCTCAGGAATTGCTTTCAAAACAGTAAGAACTTGTTCTTGCCCTTGACCGTGTTATTTATTGTATTTAATAAACCTACCACACTGCTTCGAAATTTTCTGTAATTTCCTGAAATGGCCTGACATACACAGTACCAGTGTTATCTGTGCCCTTGACAGTTTACTGTAATGTCTTAAACACAGTGAGAGTTCATCAGCTGAGTTCAGTTAATAAAACTGAAGATGAAATGTTCTGGAATATAGTGAGTTACAGTTTTTATTAGTCCTGTCACATAAAAACATAACACCCCAAGCTGTTCCATTTGACTCACAAAACCGATCATGATAACCAAGCATCTGTTACTTTCTGTGTTAGTGAGTCCAAAACCTAGACCAGAAACCTACAGCATAAACACACTTAAATGTTTTGAAGGTATTAGAAGACATGTGTAAAATAAGTCTGGACAGTCCTCAGAGAACATACCAAACTTTAGCATATGTCAGAACACAGATCTCTGGAATTGTGTAAAAGCAACTCACTTGATGCAAAATAATGCTGTCAGAGTGTTAAACTTCACTTAGCTTCTTTTAACTGCTGTCAATATCATAAGCAAATTATGTGCCTTTCACAAGTGAAAATGTCTATGCCAAAAAAATACATCCATAAACAGATAGAGAAAACAGAAAAAATGGTTGTCTTTCTTTCAAACCAAATCAATATAATCATAAATGTGAGTCATTATGATGCAACCCAGAACAGCAATACCACCAGCTGTAACAAATGTTTAATATTAATCACCTCCATACAGTATTTTTGAATATGTTATTCATATTCAGGTGCACGTGCTTGCAATATATTGCAAGGCATACATATTCTCTAAACAGTGATGTGTTGACATCATGTCTAATGTTATCATCAATAGGTACTTACATATGTGTTATAATGCAGTAAATGTGTAATATATGAATAGTTAATCATTTTATGATTATACACTATAAAAAGGTTTTGCATGTCAGTTTTCAGTACAGCCACCAGACAAGGGTATGGTTATATTCCCTCATATTTTAAAGCATATTTGTCCAGTAGTACAACCTTTGGCAAAAATTATATAATCACCACTACTGGAGGAAGATTTTTTTTAATTGTATAATGTTGTAGAAAAAATGTGGCACAGAGACATGCCACAAAACGTTTTTTTTTTCTTTCAAAATTCCAACCTTTTTCCATTAAGAAAACAATAAAAAAAAAGAAATAAATATAATTATTGTAGTCAGTCAGAATTATGTTTTTGGATCAAGAAGAGGAAAAAAATATGGAATCAATTAAATTCTGTGGAAAATATTATGGAATCGCTATTTCATTTGAAGTTCTAAAACAAACACATGCATCAGATTAGTCGTCAGTTAAAAAAAAAAAAGTGATCACACTTGAAAAACTGTTGCACAAAATGGATTGGCATGAATCATGGCTCCAACATGGGAGATGTCAGTAGAAACAAAGAAGAGAATTTAAAAAATTCTTCAAGAAAGTCAATTATCATGGAAGGTTGCAAAAGATGTTGGTTGTTCCCAGTCAGCTGTGTTCTGGACCAAGTACAAACAAAATGGGAAGGTTGTGAAAGGGAAGCATACAGGTAGACCAAGGAAAACATCAAGGTGTCAAGATAGAAAACAGAAAATGCACAACAAAACAAATATGAAACAAGTGGGCGGTAACGGGGAATCTATGTCTGTGACCGAACTAAAAGAAATGGGATTTACATACAGAAAAGCCAAACAAAAGCTATCATTAACACAAAGAAAAAGGTTACAGTGGGCTAAAGTAACGTACTGTGGATGACTTGGTGAAAGTAATCTTTAGTGATGAATTGTGAATCTGTATTGGACAAGGTGACGATGTTGAAGAGTTTGTTTGATGGTGGTCCAATAAAATTTAAAAATGACTGAATAAACCATGCAAATTTTCCACTGTGATTGATGATATGGAGTTGCATGTTAGGTAAAGGCATGGGGGAGATGACAGTCATGACATCTTCAATAAACGCCAAAGTCTACAATTTTGGGCTCTTTTCTTATTCCATCAGCTGACAGGATGCTTGGTTGATGATGACTTCATTTTTCAAGATCATACTGCATCTTGTCACAGGGCAAAGAACGTGAAGGACATGGTCTGCAAATAGTACAGATCTTAATCCAGTCGAAAATCTCTGGTGGAAATAAATAAATAAAGAAAATAGTCAATGACAAGTCTCCAACCTGCAAAGCTGATCTGGCAACATCAATAACAGACAGTTGGACACTGTTTGTCATTAGCTAAGTCCATGCCTCAGATAATTCAAGCTGTCATAAAAGCCAGAGGTGGTGCAACAAAGCACTAATGGTGCAGTGTTTTTGCATGATTCCATAAAATTTTCCTCAGAATTTTGAGATTCCGTATTTTTTCCCCTACTGATCTAAAACACAATTGTGACTGACTACAGCAATTATATTGATATCTTTTATTTATTTATTTTTTTTAAATACCAGATGGTAGCTATTTAAAAAAAAAAAAGTTTTGTGGCATGCCTCTATGATTCACTTTTTTTCTACAAAATTCAAAGATCTTCCTCCAGGAGTGGTGATTCCATAATTTTTTGCCAGGAGTTGTGGGTCCATTTAGGCAAACAAACAATAAAATAAGAGCTAGACAGCGGCAACATAATACAAACAGTTAACTTCTTTATTAATTATTCGAGACGCTACTATACATTTTATCACCAGATGGTATCACTAAAAGCTAAGGGTTTTCCCTTTGTATGTCACCTCTACCTTAATATTTGTGGCCTAATCATGATATTTAACTAAATTACATTAAATGCATGATGTTAGTATTTTATTTCATTTTCAACCAAAGTGGCTAACAACCTGATGCCAAAGTTGAAGTATTGTAGGTTATTTGTCGTAGATACTGTAAATTGTCTATTTAACAGCTTTCTGTACCATGCTTGTAAACAGAGGTACAGAATAATGGGATTAACGCGAAAGACTGACATTATTATAATATACTGTAGGTTATTTAATTTGCCTTTGAAATCAGCCATATTCCCTTAAGGTGTTAAGGGGCCCAAATTTTTTGAGCTACAGAATTTTAATTAAACTGTTTGATTATTCCTTTAATTATTCCTTAAATAAATAATGTTTAAACTTCATAGGATTATAGAACTGTGGTGGCTTAGCAGTTAAGGTACCGGACTGTGGGCCAGTACATCCAAGAATTTACGTCTATATATTCAAAGGTCTTTGAAAACGCATTTTAATTAATATTTTGTTCATTATTATTGAGGTTTTAGTGATCACTAAACATGTAGCAATTTTAGAGCTGTAGTCCATCTGTTTCTTTACATACTTTCTTAGTCCCCTTTAATATTTGGGTAATGTATCATTCTCAGACACAGCAGAGCTGCTGAATATTTAAAGTACTGATCTCCTTCTGTCCACTTTATTATAGACATGCACCTTATTGCTTCACCTTGTAGATGTAAAGTCAGTAGCTCATGACTGATCACACAGTTTGTGTTAGTCATTTTTAAATCCTTCATCATTGCTCTCATTATGCTGCCTACAGGATGCTGATGGCTGAACAGTTTTGGCTGGTGGACAATTTTCAGTCCAGCAGTAATGCTGAGGTGTCTGACCCACTCATTTACGTTACATTTATGTTATTTAGACTTATTTGTTTTATTTCACAAATTATGCATAACAAAGATATGTAAATCCACAACATACTGGTAATGTGCAGAAAAACAGCAAAAAGCTACATTATTTATTTATATAACCATATGGATTTATTTCAGCCTAATAGAAAACAAAATATTTATGTAACATGTTTTATAAAAAAAAATCTTCCCTAATGCATCCACACCCACATAGCTGCATACTGACAATTTATTCCTTTATATTTTTTATTTACAAATACAGCATGTATATTGTAATCAGGTTTGAAAAGGAACAAGAAGCATGAATAAGCATTCCTTAAAACTCATGTACCTTTTGCTTAAAGGCTTTTAGTATTAGATAATGTAATTATTACTGGTTATGAGCATTTATTAATGTGAAATTGATTAACATAAAAGCATAAATGACGGCAGCATAAACATAATTCCATGCAGATCTGAGGTCAGCAAAGCCTTCTCTATAACAAGCCTCATTATGATTCTGCCCTGTCTCTTGTTTGAGTCTGGTTTAGGTTTGTATTAATTAACTGTGATATCCTGCTTGCTCTTAGGCTTGGAGAAGGTAGGCAGGGACTCCAGCTTCGAGCAGGAGGGCAAGGTTCAGTTTGTGATGGATGCCGTTTATGCCATGGCTCATGCTCTTCACCGTATGCACCGAGACCATGCGCAGGGATCCCGGGACTGTGCACCCGCATGAGCAACATTGATGGAAAGGAGCTGCTTGGTTACATTCGCAATGTCAGCTTCAACGGTGAGTTCCTTCTTTACTTTTTACTTCTGCAACTAACAAGCCATTTTCTCCTTCTTCCATGACAAGAGAGAAGATGATGCACTGTATTGAAACAAACCGTTAATCACAGTTACATTCATTTGCAAACTGTTGTTTTTTCAGTTATCAACAACTACTAATCAGCCTTTGGAACTTTCCTTTTCTCTGAATTGTGAATGTTTATAATGACTTAATTGCATTCTTCATTGCTATATTTCATCTTCTTCTACTGTAGATCCTACTTAACCCACTGTGAAATTGTCTCTGGTTCTCCATCTTATACTATTCCCTATTTCATATATACTTACTGAATTTCGCCAACTATTCTGTGTTTAAATCACATGCTTTGAACTTTTTTCCTCTTTGCTTTTGGTATGATTATTATATTTAAAATTATATTTATTTTGAAATAATTCTAATCAAACTTGATGGTAAAAACTGGAATGTACAAACCGGATTCCAAAAAAGTTGGGACACTAAACAAATTGTGAATAAAAACTG
>JAUZSU010188493.1:0-12196 GCA_034780255.1 Parotocinclus maculicauda
TTGGGATCAGAACATAATTAAGATAATGGATATAAGGCGACCTCGCCGATGGCTCTGTAATGGCGACCGGCAAGGACGACCGAACGCACCGGGGGAAGGTAGGAACCCCAACAGTGATTACATATAGTCCCATTACATATTGTCACGACGAGATCTCATCCGCGGTCTCGTCGAACAGCCGTCACCCAGGGCACCTCCCCTTCTAGCTTCTTTCCTGCTCTCCTTTCAGCCTCTCCTCCCAGCCGGCGGGTGGCGCTCCTGACACCCGTCTTCTTCTGCTATATATACTGCTTCCCTTTTCCCCTTCTTCGCCGATTGTTATGGTTCCTTACCCTTCTACGCGTCCAGTCGCGTCCACCGGCTCCCTCCTTAACCCTCATTATTCTTTCTCCACTGTTCAGCTTTCCCCACGTTATTCTCCGTTTCTTCGTTGTTTTGTTCTTGTTTTGCAACCACGTATTCGGTGGTGTTTTGTGTTTCTATTAAACCCTCTTGCGTTTACGTCCGCCTTTTGTGTTTTTTATGTCCCTCGAACGCTGTTTCCCTAAGCGTTCGTGACACATATAGAGTTTTGTGAATTAGCTTAGTCTCACTCATAAAAACGGAAAAAGTCTGGAAAAACAATATTTTTTGTCACATACCATGTGCCACAATTTTTCTGAAAATATAGAAATTTTTTAAAGTCAATGTAACTGAGGCATTTTCCATTAGAATTGTACTTTTTTATGTTGACCAGAGTGTCTAGGAACTTTCACGGGGTAATATATGACTCCTTGTTTTAATGAGCTGTGACATACAGCATACATATTAAAATACTACACAAAATAAAGTATTTATCCCAGAAATGTATTGTAATTACACGTTTTGTTATGTTTATTTCCTTTGTGTGTATTAAAAACAATACAGAAAAAAACAGGGGAAAAAGCCAAACATGATATAATTTCATGCAAAACTCCAAAAATGGGTCGGACAAAATGGTTGACACCCTGAACTTAATATTTGGTTGCACATCTTTTTGAAACAATAACTGAAATCAATCACTTCCTATAACCATCAACAAGCTTCTTGCACCTCCTAACTGGAATTTTGCAAACGGCTCCAGGTCTCTAATCTTTGAAGGGTTCCTTCTCCCAACAGTAATTTTAAGATTTCTCCACAGGTCTTCAATGGGCTTTAGATCCGGACTCCTTTGGGGTCGTTGTCCTGCAGGAAGACCCATGATCCAAGACCCAAACCCAGCTTTCTGAAACTGGGAACTACATAGCGACCCAAAATCCTTTGGCAATCTTCAGATTTCATGATGCCTTCCATACAGCCAAGGCACCCAGTGCCAGAGGCAGCAAAACAACCCCAAAACTTCTTTGAACCTCCATTTGACTGTAGATCCTCTGTTCTTTTCTTTGGTTTGTCATTTTTCGTGACTACTTCTAAAGGAAAAGAATTACAGCAAGTAAAAAATCAACAACTGGGTATAATATAATGAGCTTTCAGTTACTGGGAGCTGTGCTGGTGTTATGGCATGCCTCAAAGATCCTGATCCCAGCATCAGACTTTCAAATAAAAGTTGTTAGGTTAATTGGGCACTCTAAATTGTCCCAGTATGAATGTGTGTGACCTTACTACTTTTGTTAATAGCCACTGATGCTGATGCATGTAACATACATGTGCATGTGTTGATCAGTCACTGTGTTTGTTTACTGTAATTGAATACAACTGAGCATGTTCTTAATTCACACTTATAATACAATATTATCACATTCTCAATTTATCATTTATCATCTATTGGTGAGAAAGTGAAAAATAGCTTACAGGACATACTGTTCAGTTCTATACATAAAACTCAATCTGTAAATCAAACGTCCTCCTGTCCTTTATCAGCATGTCTGATAGCTGATACATTATGAGATGTTTGTGGGGATTGTTGTGGATCTGGCAGGTCACTGGTGCAGAAATAATCACATTTGTTGTGAACTGTGAACACCACTGTCGCATATTATTTTCCTTCCCCTTTTCCTTTTCCTCCTTTTCCAATCACAGTAAAAACTTTACCATGAGCCCTGCAGATCCATAACAGGAGCTTTGGATAGATGGATGGAGCTTTATTCATGGGTGCCATTGGAAATTACAGATTTGACTGATTATCAGTCTGACATTGGGTTGAAGTTTATGGGTCACTTAGTTCTTAAAAGAAAGGGAAGTATAATTCATGTTTTCAATTTCTTAGTGATCATTTGTGCTGTAAATACTTCCTGGATGTTTTGGTTTTTTTTTTTTTTACCTGAATTGGGATGAACACAAACCGTAATGCTCAAGGCCATCAGATTTACAGTATAATAGCACTGCCTTTATGCAGGTCACCACCAATTGTTAGGATGAGGTTGCTGTCTGCAGTCTCACCTTGCTCCTCTCTCCCTAGGCGCTTCCCCTCCTATACAGCAGATGGCACTGTTGTCACCCGCTGCTTTCCCTATATATACCCCCCTTCCTCTCCACTCTTTATTGGTATCTTGTCATTCTTATGTCTTTGGTTTGTGGCTGCCTGTGTCTGCGGCCTCTCTTAGTTTGTCTTGTTATCTCTGCTTTAAACCCTCTTATCTCACCTCTTTTACCTTTAATATTGGTTGTTATATTGTATTGTGACCTTGTTAGCCTCTGTCTGTGTTTTCTTTGTTGGGTTATTGTCTGTTTATTATAGGTTTGTCTAATACCTTAATTAAAGGTAATGTCTAAATCGCTGGTAACTGGAGTGAGTACACTTCTAATGAAAATGGACAAATTGCGCCCAGTATCATGTGACTTTTTAAGCCTGGTTTATGCTTCTCCATAACATCACAAAGACAACACGGTCGCCTTGATGTGGTCCTTTTTAATTTATAGCTCTGCGTTCTAATTAATTCACCGCCACAACGCAAGGGAGTGTCTGAGTGATTTGTTGCAATGTTGATGGAGTTAGCTGATCAGTATTGAACAACAAAAGCTTATAATAAAAATTCTGGGTAAAGAAACAGAAGACGGTGGTCTGTATGCGCTTTAAAAGAGTCTATAGGTACTATAGGTTCAGGTGCAAGCCAACAGGCTGGAGCTACAAGCTGGCCTCCAGCATATTTTCTGAGGTGTTCAAAGCGTTGTGGACGGCACTGCAGCCAGAATTTCTTCCCTGCCCTTCAACAGGCATGTAGGAAACATAGCAGCTAATTTCTGGAGCATTTTTAAGGAGAGCATATTTGGGTCAAAGCTGCTGAATCTGCTTCCACCAGCTTACTTTCTCGGTAGCGCAGTGAAGATCTCCCATGTGATCATTGGTAACGCTGCCTACTCCCTGCACTGCAAGCTCATGCCACTGTTGCCAGGTATGTTACAGACTTTATTAAACACACACAGTGCTAGATAACTGTCATTGCTGTGTAACAATGCTCTAACCCTAGATTTTTGTTTGTTTTTAATGCAGAATCGAATCTGATGAAACACAAGCATACCATTGCTGCCACTCTAGGGCCAGGCAGGTCAATAATAACTCCTATGGCGTCTTGGCAGCATGGTCAAGAAATCTTGGAAGACCAATTAAGTTTCTGCCTGACAAAACCGTGGATATGGTGAAGGCTTGCGTGGTGCTACGCAATTACCTTGCCTACACAGACGAGGCAACCAGCCCACAGTGTCACTACATGCCACCCAGGTTTATGGATGTTGAAAGTGCTGGGTCGTACAGTTTAGTGAGAGAGAATAGACGTGGCCAATCACAGCCTTGCAGTCTTCGTCGCTATCCATGGTGCCTCGACATGTAGTTAAAAAATTTTAAGGTGCATGTCAGGCGACGTAGAAGAAGTAAACCAGGCATTAGGCTTACAAGAGCTCGTGTGAGTGAGTGAAGAGCAGGCGTTAAATTTGGTGTTAATGCTTTCACGCTCTCTCAAACTGGCCACTGGAAATTCAATATGGCACCACATGGCAAAAAACTTTCAGGATTATTGCTGTCCATAACTATGGCCTAGGCTATAAAAAGAGCAACACTGCAGCATGGTGGTCAAGACCATACAGTGGTTTAACAGGACTGGTTCCACTCAGAACAGGCCTCACCATGGTTGAACTAAGAAGCTGAGAGCATGTGCTCAGTGTCATATCCAGAGGTTGGCTTTTGAAAATAGACACAGGAGTGCTGCTAGTATTGCTGCAGAGGGTAAAGGGTGAGGGGTCAGCCTGTCAGTGCTCAGACCATACACCTCACACTGTAGTAAACTGGTCTGGACTGCCATCCCAGAAGAAAGCTTCTTCTAAAGATGATGCACAAGAAAGGTCACAAACAGAAGCTGAAGAAAAGCAGACTAAACACATGGATTACTGGAACCATGTCCTGTGGTCTGATGAGACCAAGAAGAACATTCTTCATCAGCTCTGTGATGCCATCATGGAAAAATGGAAAAGGATTCCAGTGATAACCTGTGAAGCTCTAGTTAACTCCATGCCCGAGAGAGTTAAGGCAGTGGTGGAAAATAATGATGGCCACACAAAATATTGACACTTTGGGCAAAATCTGGCCGTTTTCACTTAGGGGTGTACTTAATTTAGTTGCCAGTGGTTTAGATTATTGACTGTGCTGAGTTATTTTGAAATCACAGCAAATTTAGACTGTTATACAAGCTGTACACTGACTACCTTACACTGTATACAAGTGCCATATATTCGTTGTTCTCCCAGGAACATATATAATAAAGTAGTTCTAAGAATGTGAGGGGTGTTTTATACTGTATATACATATATGTAATATAACTCAAAATTAAACTTAATCTGGCTCCTAAATGTTAAAAACTGGTATTAAAAGTATGATCTGGTGCACATTTGGACCTAAAATGTATTATTTATCGAGATGTTACAATTTATCCGATTTTTAACCATTTCAAACCAGGGTGCCGTTCATTTATTCAGAGCTCAGTTTTAACAATATGACCTTAAGCTAAGCTTTGTAGAGGGGCAAGAGCATAATAAGGTTATAAATTATGTAGCCGCATGCGTACGTGACCTCGTGCTTATTGAGGAAAACCCTTTCACCATGGCAACTACTTACTTCATCCTTAATCACTGTCATTAACATCACACTTCTTGAATTGGCTTGATTATAATGTACAGAGCGAGAGAATTTGTGTGTGCCTAGTGTGTATTTTAGTGGTGTGCAGTGCCTGCAGTGAGTACCCCTTCTGCTACCCATGCAATATACAGTATGCCTGGGCAACCAAAACATTAAGTAGCTAAACACCAAACTTATTGTTAAGATAAAGTCCATGCTCATCTCATATTTAGAAAATCTGTTCCATCATAGGTAGATCTTGCAAGTTGTCATCATCAAGCAAATTTATCAAGCCAATTAGAAAAAAAAAATTAGAAAAAAAAATTTCTAATTTCGATTGTTTTAGTAGCACTCTCAGTCAGATATGTATTCTACAGCAACCAATAAAACAAAAAAAGTATTTTGTATTGAATGATGTTTTTGATTTGATTTATTTATATAAAATAAATATTTATCTAATATTTTACTCACAACTGTTTGTTACTCCTTCTCTGAAGGTGTCTGTACAAGTGGTATATTATGTGTTCGAGTACAATGCATGAACTGAATATCCAATAAAGCCTACATGTACGCACGAGTGTGCGATGCAGAGGGTCTGAGAGGAGCATCACTACCTGCAACTTCTTCAGCCTCCTGCAGCTCACGTCACTCAACCATCCCAGCGGGGTGTTCATCGATCCTACCATCTATCCTGCCCTTGTCCTAACATTCCACCAGCTCTGCCCTGCCTCATCCTCATCTTCATAGTCCTCTCCTTGATATAGACTTTGCACCACAATCACGGCTCACTTTTAGTAAAAATAAAATCATCCTCCAGCAGGACAACAACAGAGCAGAGGCAAGACATGAAAAGGAACAACTTTTAGGTAAAAACAACTAAAATGGAGCTTTTTAAAGTGATGTATAAAATAATATTGTTTTAATCGGTGTACTGAATCGTGCTTAATGAATTATGAATGTATGATTCACAAACCACGTGGCTCAGTTCATACAAGTTTAAGCAAGTTCAACATGTACCAAGCAAACGATGAGAATTAAGAGACAGTTTACTGGTCAAAATGCACCGAGAACCGATTTTAACAAGTTCCAATGTCATCATAAATCGAGGTATGTTCAAAGTGTTTTTTAAATTTTAAATATAGCTAATTATATACTTTCTGATCTTATGTTATTTACAATTCATTTATTTTTACATTTTTTTAAATAGGGACACTGGGTTAAACCTACAAGAAAATACAGAAGGAATATGAAATATCCTTATCCTTAAGAATTTTTTTGTGTATTAAATTTAAACTTTTATTTTAATTAATCACTGATTCCTTATAAGTATATTTTACTATATAAAACTTTTTTTTACCTTATTTGTCTAATTAACATTATTTACAGATTTTATTTATTTATTTTTGCTGAGATTATTCTTTTTATTTTTAATTTTTATTTAAGGCCTTTCCTGCACTCTGCACTTCTCCATGCTTTGAGGAAATATCATCAGTGATCTCAAAATCTTATCTTAAGATCATAAAGCATGTGTGCTATTAGAATGATATTTTCTAGGTTTGGAGTTGGGATCAAACCTGACGGCTTAATGTCTCACAGCTCCAGAGACCTAGGTTTGATCTTCTAATCTTGTCCAGGTTTTGTTCAGGTGCTCTAGTTACCTTTTGCCTCTCAAAAATGTCAGTGATGAACTGGTGTTTTGTCCAAATCTTAACCAAATGCACAGTTCTGGATCCTGATACTTCCTGATTGCAGCATCAGGACATTCTGTACAGTTTGACATTCTGTACTGTGCCATCCTGAGTGAGCAAGAGGAAGCAGTGCTAATGGATATAAACCTTTATGGGGTTAAAGGTGTTTCAGGTGTGTGATAGAGATTTGTTATATTAATGAGACCTTTACAGTCTGAAAAACCACTAGACACTCAGACGACTCAGACGAACAGACACAACAAGAATCGAGACAAAGCCTGAATCTAGCCTCTTGTCTAATTTACCAGAAAGACCAATTTAAGACTTTTCTATCTGCCTTCTTTCTCTATCCTTGACCTTCTGCTCACTGTCCAATCATGAAGCCCTCACCTGACTGGTCACTTCAATAAAATCAGGCAAAGCAAGACACAAATTTATTAGGACTACGTAAACATTAGTAGAACCCCAACGTCCACAAGTCCTGGGATTATGAAGGTGGAAATGTTCAGTGGTGTAAAATGCTACACAGCAAGAAGGTCCCTACTTTGCAGTTGAAACAATCAGTTGGCATTAGAGATCCAAAAATATTTATTTATTAAGATTCCATAAGATTTGAACAAAGCAGCGAGCCTTGCAATAATTCAGAGCCACATGTTTGGGATTTGAGAAGAAAACTGTATGGAGTAGATCACACAAATAAGATGGTAAAGAATCACACCTATACACAGAAGGTCTATATCAGGCCAAGAAGAACAATATGCCAGAGCGCTATATGGTTACTGAGATGGATAGCCTGGGCTTCTTTATCCCAGGCCACTGGTTCCAGGTCCTCCTGTGGGAATCCCAAACAATCTCAAGCCAGATGTGATATATAATACCTCTAGTGGTTCCTGGACTGTTCCCATGGTCTCTCTTTTGAGGGATGTGCCAGAGCCTTATTTGAGAGATGCATAAAAAAAACCTCAACCGGGTCTTCAGACTCCTCTGGATTATTTAACTCTTCACCCCTTCATGAAGAATAAGCCCAGCAAATGTGCATATACTGTATAGGAACATCATTTCTGCTGCTTAACCACAACCTAACTTTTTCAGATGATACCCAAAGGTCATACCTATCTTTGAGGACTAAACTCCTGCTTGTTCCACGTTTGCACTTTGTTGTCCATGTTGTACTTTTGTTCCATGTTGCACCATGGATCTGGAGGAACGTGATTTTATTGCAATGTGTACTTGTACTGTCATGGAATGACAATAAAAGCCTCTTTGACTTCTTTTGACTTGATGCCAAATGTTAAGCAACATCATTCTTAAGCAGAAAATCCCAATGATGCATGAAAGCCAAAATAACACTACATTTATCTTTAACTGCAGCAAAAAATGCCCAAATGAAACAACAAAGAATAAAGAGCTCTGCACACACAAACATCTGCACAATATTTAGAACTGCAACACATTCACCATGCTTGAATAAATACCTACACATT
Organism: Parotocinclus maculicauda; assembly: GCA_034780255.1. Taxonomy (NCBI): domain Eukaryota; kingdom Metazoa; phylum Chordata; class Actinopteri; order Siluriformes; family Loricariidae; genus Parotocinclus; species Parotocinclus maculicauda. Next base: position 8,235 of record JAUZSU010188493.1, read on the forward strand.
TGTGTTATTTGTTTCATAGGAAATAACTAAATAAAAATAAATAAAAAATAATACGCAAACAAAGTGCAAAACACCAAGCCAAGTCTGATTTATTTATATATTTATGTGCTTCTTACAATGGAACATCGTCTCAAACCAACTTTACAATTTTAGATTATCTTCTAATATCTAGGGCAAGCCTATGGCGACAGTGGTAAGGCAAAACTACCTAAGGATTATTAGGGAGAAAACTTGGAAGTGAAGTTAAAAATATTTAAATTAAAAAATAATATACAAATATTGAAAAATAACCCTATAATAACTAATAACTCTCTGATCAAAATCCATTACACCCATACTGGCACCATATATACACACATCTCTTCATATCTATAAGACAGAAAGAAAAAAATAAACTACACAGATGTTTAAAGGTGACATTCATGTGATTCTGTGTTACATCTGCTGAAAATTAACATTTATTAATTCACTAATTTGTGCACTTTCTGATAGATATTTCATGTTTTGTCTGAGCAACTTTCATTTCATTTAATAAATTTCATTTATTAATACACATTCATTCCTGCATTTCAGGTTAAAAACACATTCCAAAGAAATGTATGGCTAGTAATAATGTGGCAGAGGTATTTCACTTGAAAACATGACTGTACATTGGAAGAATTAAGGTGTCACAAAAGCTCAAACTTTACGCAGCTTTATGAATGTGCCAATAACATTTTGAGGTCTTGCTTTTTCAGAATCCTGCAGAACCATCCAGTCAACACAGTCATCTAAACATCTAAATCAGCCATAGTAATATCATTTAATTAATAGCATTTCAAGCAGTTAACAGAATTAGTCAAGGGTGACACCTTGGAGAATCATGATTTGGTACAAAAGCAGCATCCAGGAAATGCTGAGTAGCTCAAGATCTTCGATCCATCAGACAGCACTGCATCAAGAACCGCCATTCATCAATAGCTGATAGAACCAGATGAGCAAGGGATTACTTTGGCAAACCTAACAAGCACTACAGTACAGAGTTATATTAACAAATCATTAGTTAGGATGGACCATCGCAAAGGGGAAATTTGCATTGTGGTCAATATTCCAGTCCGCAGTCCTGATCTGTTCCCAAAAGAAAATGTGTGGAGAACTTTGAAAAACTGAAAAAATGTGGAAGACGAACACCCCGTATGGTTGCGCATCTTAAGACATGTTTGTGGGAAGAATGGGACAAAATAACACCCGAAACATTAAATCACTGAGTATCTTTTGTGTCAGATCTTATTTTAAGTGGTGAAAAGGAATGGCAACATTAGAAAGTGGTAAATGTCTGATTTAGAGTTGTATATTTATGTGTATATTATATACGATTTATACAGAAATATACACAAGATGATATAATTTATAGACAAGTCCAAAAGTATATAAAGACAACCAAATTAAATTGACAATTCAAAATTAATATACTTGACTTTTTGTTTATTAAAGAAATGTGTTTCCACAACAATTCTTTTAAATTAAGGAAAATATATTAACCTTGCCATTCTAGATCATTAACTTGAGTCTTCTTTAAACATTTTTTGGTTGATCACTTGCTTATGGTCTTGTCTTGCTGTACAACTCACTTTCTCTTGAGATTGATTCACAAACAGACATTTTAACATGACTTCAACCATCAAATTGATTCAATGGCTATTTACAACATAAACAAGGCTCCATTAATACTTGGCCTGTAGTGCTACCACTTAACCTTAAGTATGACTTTTGGATTTAGGAAGTTCCCGGAGCAAACCCACACAGACACAGGAAAGACACAGGCGTGGTCTGAGGCTGTAATCCAACTGGGATGCTAACTGCTTGTGACACTTACCTTTATAATTTGGTGGTATAATTCCTAATTCAATGTTGGCAAGGTATCCTAGCCCAGATGCAGCAAAGCAAGCCCAATCAATGATACTATCACCACCATGTTTCACAGATGCAATAGGATTTTTTGTGGGAATGCAGTGCTCTTATTTTCTTCTGACATAAAGCTTATCATTTACACCAAAAAGTCATATTTTGTTCTCAAATGTCCATCGTCCATGTGATTGGCTGAAACGTTTTTTTGTTTTGTTTTGAAGAGCAGTGTGATTTGCCTTGCAACTCTCCCATAACATTGTTGTTCACAGTGTTGTATTGTTGCTTTCCCAACAATATACTTATAAACATTAGCCAATGTGATTGCAGCCTTAAGTTGCGTAGTAATTACCGTAAGATCAGGTTTTGATCTTGAGAGCTATGACACAGCCTGCTCTTGGAGTAAGCTTTGTTTGTTGACTGAGTAAGAACAGCCTCAAATTTCCTTCATTTATTTGTCACAATTTGTCTGACTGTGGATCAAAACACTTTAAATGGTTTAGTGATTTTTTTCATTTTTATAAGCATGACAAACCATGCTTATCATGACTTTTTGAAGTTCCTCGAAAGTAGTAGGATAGCAGTAAGGATTGAGCATGTTACCATGGTATAATGATATCTGAGAGTATTATACTGCCTACTAAACATTCTTTTTAAGTTGCCTTGCCCTGTCTAGCTATTTATTCTACTATTTTTTATTCTTGTTCTTATTATTTACTGGAGAAGACGCCTGAAAGTGTTTCATTATACTCTGTAACCCAGTACTGGTACAATGACAATCTTTAATAATAATTTCAATTTAATTGATTCAAGCTGTGAAATGAGTTAAGTAGAATGGGATCAACCTGAACTGAACCGAACTGACTGTATCGAATCTGTAAGCCAGAACCAGGAATTCTGAATTAATTACCGTGTTGCTAATTAAACGTTCGCTTTTTTGAGTACTCTTAAAGGTTCTCACTCGCCAGTTTAGCTCCTCAATAATTAAACCAAAAACTACTGACATAAACCATCAAAAAAAAGGAGATTTGTCATCCAAACATTTCTCTTCAATAGTTTTAGAGGAGCTTTCACTGCACGGCTGAACATAAGCTCAGTTGAAGTAGTAATTGCATGCTCAATTAAAAAAAGAATGTCATTCCTTCAGTGGAGACTTAGTAGAAAAAAGGGCAGTGACAATCCAGACAAAGACATAATGCTTCCTAAAATCTTTTGTCAACTTTTAGAACAATTACCACAATTTCAGCAAATAGCAAGACATCAGGCAGAATTAGCGTGAAAGCATTAAGCATCTCTTCAGATTTGAGGGCTACCTATCTGAGGACCAAAAATAGAAAAGTAAGAAAATACAATCGAAAAGATTTTTGTCATAAAATAATTTTCATACCCACTTAATTCAGTTCAGAGCTGCAGAGAGATGGGGTCCAAATGACAGACTAGTGCACAAGGTGGGGATAAACTGTAAGGAACCCACACTGACATGAGGAGAACATCCAAAATCCATTCAGGCAGAGGATCTCCAGGGATCTCTGGAGCTGTAACTGGACAGCACCAACCATTGCACCACTGTATGACCAATAAGAAAAAATAATGGACACACTAATTTCCTACTATTCCAATATTTGGTCATGACAAATACCTTTTATGATTAGGATTAAGATGATTGAAATGATTTTAATCGATAACTAACTGCATTTTCTCTTTTCTCTCAGAGCTGATGTTCCAGTTCCAGTTCCGGAACCACGCGCTTGAATGTTCTTCCAGCTCGGCGTCGCTCTGCCGGTCTCCATCAACAGAAACCAGTCCCACCAGAGTGCAGGAACTCCTTCCATCGGTTGGACATTAGGAGACGACGTGCATCCAAGGACCGCCCACTGAGAACTAATTTTATAATCTATTTGTTTTATAATTTAGTTTATTTATTTAATTACTAATTTAAATGTTATTATTAATTTGTTATTGTATTTTATACTAATTTTGATATAATTTAATATACTTTTGGTATTTATTTAGTTAACATCTAGGCCACCCATGGAGGACGGGTCCCCTGTTGAGTCTTGGTCCTCCCAAGGTTTCTT
>JAUZSU010188504.1:0-12195 GCA_034780255.1 Parotocinclus maculicauda
TATATAGATATATATATATATATATAGATATAGATATATATATATAGATATATATATATAGATATATATATAGATATTTACAGTGTTTCCTCGTTTATGGCGGGGGTTACGTTCCAGGACCACGCTATATTTATAAAAAAAATGTATACCCTTTTTTTAGCAGTAGAACTTGCAGAACGTTTGGGTAACATCGTAGGGCTTGAATAAATTTAGTCTATAAAGAAACTTTCACAAACAGCGAACACAAAACTGCAGATAAAAACTTAGAGACTCAGGCGGCTGATGGTCTAGTCTTACTTCCCGTTTTTGGTGAGTATTCATCCACTGAGTAAATGTGCTATTTACTGTAAATCTTAATATTTTGTGATTTATAACATACCTTTATCGTTAGAATTAATGTTTTAAATATATTTTTATAAAACTTGTGATTTTTTAATGTAAAAGTTCATGAAATACATCTATATGTATTAATTAACTATACCACACGTACTAAGCATGTGCAGATCGAGTTCCGCAAAAATTAGTGTCATAATAATACCTGTATTCACTGCAGAAACACGGCAGTTGTTTATTTGATTGAAATCCACTTCCCATTGTGTGCAACAGTGATGGTCTGAATACTTTCTGAATCCACTGTATAAAAACCATGCCGTTCTAAAGCTCTTTCCAATCTCCAGAAAGGTGCAAATGGATGTAAAAGTGATCTTACAGGTGGACTGGTGATGGGCAGAAGATCACTGATCGATCATTATAACCGCACAGGGGGAACTCGGTAGGATTTTATGACTCTAAACAGAAGCTTTTTGATCTGTTTTCTAGATGGTGGTGTGCAAAGGTGCTGTCAGGGCTGGAAGGGTTCTGTGAGTGCAGCTCCGCTCTCATTTAGACCTTTGTGAAGATGGCTGAGGACGATAACGCTATCAGGCACTTCAGCCTTCGAGGCGCTGCAGTATTACATGAAGATGAAGTCATACTTCCCTGTGTCCCACAAAAAGTCTTATAAAGTCTTATAACGTCTACTTAAATAAGATGTATTTAACTAAATGACACATGAAAGGACATTCGATTTTATGAAGCCCAAGTTTTCCTGCTTCTTCTGAAAAGGCTTTCAGTCAAAAGGTCTTAATGGATTAACCCCAGATCTCAACACACCAGAAAGAAAAATTTGGGGGAAAAAGACTCTTTTTTTTAAGACAGGCCAAGCACGTGAAATGTACTCTGGACATGATTTTGTGACTTTTACCACAAAGAAATTGAGGACTTGCCTCCAAAGTGGTACGTTCCTCCAGTGGTGATTTGCATGGGTACATTGGTCTTTACCGCCGAGGCCTCGTCTCCGTCAATGGTTAACATGGCAAAGTTTTCCTTGGCCAGGAAGCGGACGTCGTGCCATTCTCCATCGTTCAGCCCCAAACCTAGAAGTGCATGGACAGAAAGACACCAGAAGAGACATGAAGATAAGCTTCAACCCTATATATGGTGTTATCTTTGTTAGACATTATTGGATACATTTCTGAAAAGCGTGGAGGCACTCCTGGTCTGTGTCAAACAGATCCAGCCCTAACCCTGAGGGCTGTGATTGGCTCTCATTAGGTGGCATATTTACAGCATTTAGCAGATGCTCTTATACAAGCAGTTGAGGGTTAAGAGCCTTGCTCAATGGCTCAATTGTGTTAGCTAATGGGATTTGGGAGGTAGGATTTGAACCCTGGACCTTCTGGTACAGAGTATAGTCCAGAGAGTGAACAGACAGCAACCTGCTCATGAGGAAACTTCAGCTAGGGGCCAGTAGACCGGCCACACTGGGATGACTGAGCTATTAATACCTTGTGTCCATCCACAGGAGACAGGCCCTCTGTAATCTCGACCCAATTTAGAAGAACTTTAAACAAAAACTTATCTGTACCAAAGCCAGGACAAAAACAGGGTGGTTCAAAACAACAAGCCAGTGCTCTACTGAAAAACACAGCAGTGCTGCTGGAGATTTTAAACACTGGGTTCACTCACTGTGCCACATCAATCATATTGTTCTGTCTTGTAGATGTAAAGTCAGAGACAGTAGATCATCTGTTAGTCGTATTCTATTCCTCCATCGGTGCTCACAGGATGCTGGTGGCTGGACATTTTTTGGTAGTTGGACTATCTTTAATACAGCAGGGACACTGAGGTGTTTGAAAACTCCAGCAGCACTGTCATGTCTGAACATCAGTGTGGCTGCAGTTCTTAGAATGATCCACCACCAACATATAGTACCTGATCTGGGCTGGTCCTGTGGGGGTCCGGACCATTAGAGAAGAGAGTAAAGGAGACTAACAAAGTACACAGAGAAGCAGATGAACTACATTTTACATTTCAGAACTACAAATTGCACCTGTATAGTGAGTGGAACTAATCGAATGGGTATACAGGCGTACACAATAGTAAAAAAAGTGTCCTGTGTGTGTATGTACCCAAAATTGGGTGTATTCGCACCCAGGTAACATTTAACGCATAAATCTGAATCCGAAATTGCAAAAACGGGCTTGATTCGTGATTCCGAATGCTGAATGTGACACCCTTACCATCCTTTGTTCCCTGAGCTCTGTTTGTTTCCTACTTGCATTTGTCTCCATCCTCTCAGCCAGCCTGACGTTTTAGCTTTTCATTAACGCTCTTCCCGTTGATCATCAAGACTGAAAGCCTTATGCTTAAAGGACATTTAATCAACAATACTCCCTGGCGGTCATTTTGCCACTGTAACATCAGGCTATCATTCTCCATTCCATCTTGTTCTCTGTCCTCACCGGCACACAAGGACACATGACGTTGTGCGTTATTACAGAGAGAAATGTGTGCGCTTTCCATTATACGCAGCAGAACTCTGTGTCTTACAGCCTATCAATCTCACTTACATATAAAAACCATCTCTGAAATAAAGAATAAGGGAATGAACGTGTGACGTTCCTGCACCGTGCATCTTTTCTACAGGAAATTAATAAGAATGGACACGGTGAGAGCGAAGAGCACTAAGGTTATGAGATTGAAACGAGACCGTGTGATATTGTGAGTGCAATGAGTTGGCTGAGGCCATTATGGAAAAGCGAGTAAATGAGTGAGGGTTATTAGTGATATTGTTTCAGGAAACTAAATGAGACTGAAGTGGAAGTCCATTTTTGGCTCTGCTGGATCACACATGGAATAAATTGCATTTCAAAGGTCAATGCGCAACTCAATAAGACGGGAATATCCAGAGAACGTACATAAAGTCCACTTCATTACAGCCTGGCACTGTGAAGGGCATTGGCACCTCAGACACTGTATTTCCCTATGAGAGACCCACAGTAACCCTTCACTGTCACAGGGGTAATTAGCAAAGTACGAAATCTCCTGTTAACACCAAGCGGCTGACTAGATCTATGACACATCAGCTGATGACCATATCTTCTTAACGTGCTAAATAAGGTGCGATTTCTCAAGTCGATATCAGCATTTTCAGGTCCGAAATGTATAATTAATCATGTTTACTAACACTCGCTCCAAAGCGGGTTTGGGGTCCTCGATGGTTCCCACCAACTGTTGTCCACAATTTTTACGATGGAAGTAGTAAATAGGGTGCAGTCGCACCGCTAGTCTTATTAGGCTACTGTAAACGAAATGCAAAGGGAATTTTAAGAGTTAAGGCACACACAGTTATATCCACCACTTCCAGCAACAGCTTACACAAAAAGTCTCTAAACACATCAACCGAGTTAGAATAGTCTCTCGTCCAAAGGGACTAGACTGGTAAGGTAGTTAGCTTTTGCCTGAATGGTTGACCTTTGTTCTTAACTCCCACCTCTGCTTGTGGAATCCCCAGTGATTATTGGCTCCTCAACGCAGTCGATTTCTGATCATCACATTATCACGTTATCTTCAGTCCTTCAAATTTGTTCTAATGACTTAATGTAATTAGTTTTCTTCAATTTTATATAATATGGTTGAATTTCTCCCTCTATAGTAGGACATGGTGTAGTAATAACAATAACTCGTGAAAAAGAGGCATCAGAAATGTACCATGATTCAAGATGCAGGCCTCCTAACTGAAACTTAATGCTATAAGCAGTGTGTGTGTGTGTGTGTGTGTGTGTACTTTAAACTTCAGATAATGGTTCAATATGAACTGCTCCAAGCTACGTATAGAACCAGATCGAGATTTGTATTAATACAACACCTTACAATTATTTTACCTTCCTTAACTAAATCAGGATGAGAAATCTGGAAAATGCTGAAGATAATTAAGAAGCAGGAGTACGAAGACGTAAAACTCGCTGGCTCAAAATGCAAGCTGTAGAGAAAAGGTTTGGCGCTTTATCTTTTTGTCTGTTCAGACAGTTTTACCGTTTCCTTTAGTTCTTGTCACAATCAGAATCTGAACTGCTTCAAGTGGCAGTCGTGAAAGAAGCTTGTTTCATTTTTCAGTGATAAAATCGGACTGTAATGAGGGAAGGCTGTCGCTTCGATCCCCAGAGACCTTTATCATTATGGTGGATGATCACAGGGGCAGATTTCAAAACTATTCTGGGTCACATCTCAGCATTTCAGATAAGAAACTGATGCGACCCAAAGGGCCTTGGTTGTCTAAATTCAATCATTTATGTCGGATTTTTTATAGAATCTTTAATAACGCCTAATAAATCCCCGGTCAACTCGTATAGATAACAATAACGCACGTGCACTGCCCACACAAATGACGTGACCTGAAAAATTATAAAGCATATTTAATACTGAGCATAAAAATGGCACATAAGAAGCAGTAATAATATAAAAATAAGTAACTATTCTGAACCGAATTCTTAATGGGACGACTCTTATGCCTCATAGCAAGAAGGACCCGGGTTCAGTTCCAGGGTTGGAGCAGCCTGGGTCCTTTCTGTGTAAAATCTGCATGTCCATGTCCTCCCTGTGTCTGCCTGAGTTTACTCCAGGTACTCCGGTTTCCACTCACAGTCCAAAGACATGCGTCATAATTTAATTGGTGTCTTTAAAGTGGCACTTAGTGTGTGACTGGGTGCTTGACTGTGTGTGCATTACGATGGCTTGGCAACCTCGCAACCCTGTGTGGATTAAGCCGAAGATAAGGTAAAAATATTACAGTAACATTGTCACATGCTCGCTCAGTATTTTTTTCACAGTATGTGATCATAGAAGTATATATATATATTTTTTTATTTTATTTTTTATTTTTTATTAAAAGTTGAAACTAGGAATCAGAAATGGAAGAAAATAACATCCCTCTTACGCATACGGTTTATTATTCTCTAGCAAAACAGGCATTTGCTTTCTCAGAATTAAATTCAAATTTGGCCGAATTTAAAGTGCCAAAAAATCAATGACCCCTCAGTTACCTCTGCGGTGACTGACAACAAATGAGAAAGAAAAGGTGTGAGCTTGTTAATAGACTAATTAATTGAAAAATAATTAAGGTAATTACTCTAAAACGAATGCCTTTAAACAAAACCACATGTTCCACCATTTTTGGGAACCCCTAGAATTATTTTAAAACAAACTCTAACTGAAGCAGTTTATCCCCTTTTTAGGTAAGCAGTCTTTTCTGGAGTATATACAAAACTGAGCAAAAATATTAGGCCACCATTAGATTCAACTGTATTATTGATTTATAACAATAATAGCCATATATAATTATTTATCTTCTTTTCCCAACTTTAACCTTAATCTTAATAAACCACAAAAATTGTTGCTAAAAAGGAAGGTTAATAAAATAAAATAAAATATCCTTATGATCAATGCCAAAGACGCGCAAACTTAAGTACCCTACTGGGCATTCTTTAATATAGTGTCCATAAACCCAGTACCAAAAACAGTTTATCTATGCTATACAGATATGAGCAAAAGTCTTAGGCCATATTCGAGGTAGCATTGTTTCAGCAAAACTGAGATTTATAGAAAATTCACACACAAACTGGACAAAAACGGCTTCTATTGGCTACAGTGGCCAATATTTATTGTGACCTGCTGGGGTGCCAAGTTGACCCTTCTTGATCTGGAAGGTTTTTATTGAAAGGTAGCAGCCAATAAAGCCTTTTCATAAGAGGATCATGGTCAAAAGATGGGCTAAAGTTCAAACCTTTGGCTCCACTTGTCCTAAAGCAACAAATCAAATAGTGGCCTAGGACTTTTGCACATCACTGAGATGAAATGGAATATGAAGCCGATTTGAGGTGGCACGTAACTATCACGTGAACTTTAAATGACTGTGAAGAATCCCAGTGAAGTTATTACTGGCATACTGTTCTGGGAATCAATTTGAAGTCAGTTTGTTCCCCTTAAATGTAATAAAGAAGCCATTAGGAGCACTTAGTCTCACGGCTAACAGGGCTAACAGTGAAAAGTGATCTGCACTTTGCTGTGAGAATAAAAAATTGATGCAAACCCAATTGGTTATAAGTAAAAACAAAGCAGACCGGAACGCGCAGGAAACCTTCGTACCTGTAGCGATTTCCACCTGCATGTGCTCCTGCGTGCCGTTTACACGTGCCACGACTTTGCCGCCCTTCAGTGCCAGCTCCAGCAGACCGTCCGCCAGGGCACTGAAGAGGAGCAGGCCGTTAGCGTTCCAGGTACGAAACTGAAAGTTCACGGAGACCATGTTGTGCTCCCGTCTGCCTGGAAGCTGCAGGAAACTCGAGGCGTTAAAGAACACTGGGAAGGTGGGAGAGTCCACACAGGAGAAGGTCAGGTTACGCTGTAGGACCAGAAAAGGGGACACTGTCACTTTCTGATAGAGGTATTAAGAAAGGAGGATTGGTTCGTCATTCATTTTCATGCCTTACAGCAAAACAGTGTTGTTATTGAAGCAGAGATCAGATGACATTCCCAAATGCAGCGTGTACAATCCATATTTAAAACAGCAGCAGTGTAATTCAATACAGAGTGAAGTCATAAACCGACTGTGTACAACATAATAAGTCATCAAACTGACGCATAAAGTCTAAGTTTGCTTGATTGTTGTGGGGTCTCACAGGTAAAATTCAAATTCAGAGCGCTCTCTCTCTCTCTCTCTCTCTCTCTCTCTCGCTCTCTCTCTCTCTCTCTCTCTCTCTCTCTCTCTCTCTCTCTCTCTCTCTCTCTCTCTCTCTCTCTCTCAATGAAAAACAGCATACTCTAAATGAGCTGTGGATTCCTGAGCCGGAGTAGGAACCAGGACGCCGAGTGACTTTTCTGTACCTGATCGACTTTATAAATGGTAATTTTTAAGCGCTGCCCTCCTTCGAATAACAAGGGAGCCATGAAAGGGGAGCACTCTAGAAAAAAAGCCATTGCCGGGGAAGGAGGTGGTTTTTAAAACTTAATCATGTGGAATACTTCATCCAAAAACTTTTCTTTTATGATTTTATAACTACTCTAGCTAATACACGATCTGGAACTCAGAGACAATTTGGAAACTTTGAGTTAGTTCTAGTTCCTCTGCATTGTGTCAGACAGATATTCTGCCCAAAATGTGAATAGCCTTAAGTTTGCTTAATTAGGCATCTTCGATATCCTATGGCATTTTAGGAGCTTTAATTAAAATTAAAGATATGTGACAATATTATACTTGGTCATTTATTTATTGAAGAAAACACAGGAAAATGTGAAACATTGCCGGTGTTACTCCTTTGTTAATCAATAACTCTTACTCTAACGATGATTGGTCCAATATTTCCTGGGATATTGGTGAGCTTAAGGTCAGGACTTTGACTTGGCCATTCCATAACATTAACTTGATCCTTTTTTCTACCATTCTTTGTGCTTAAGGCTGTTTTCTTGCAGCATGACCCATGTTTATGATCCTACCACCAAGATCCATTCCATCTTTAGTTTTGCTGTGACCAACAACAAAAGTTTTGACCTTTCTGTGTTAATAACTTTTAAATCACACGAGATATTGCGAATATAATTGTAGAAATCGATTTCTGAGACAATTCTGATCTTCTCTGAGATGCTACATAACCACCTTCCAATTGCTTTAACAGCTTTAAAGATGGTGGCCATGTTCTGGACACACAGTTACCCTGTGTTTCTTTGTGACCTCACAGACTTTTGCATCCCTTTCTGGTAAATTTGGTGGCTTTTCCAACATGATACTCATCAACAAGTTTTTTTTCAGAAGTTCTAAGTAAACTCATTGGAGCGTGGCATTATGCATTTCCACAAACATAATAAATAATGACGGGGTAAAATGACTGTTAAATAAATTAAGCAATGGCTGGTGAGGAAAGAAGTAGCTGCTGAGCATTTGAGATCCAAACCTGGTCTAATGTCCCACACTTTGATTAGCAATTTTTCATAACTCCGTTTATAGAACTGAACACTCCAAGGCACCAAACCACCACAACCGGACCTTTGAGTTTAAATTCCGGTTACAAAACGAAATATTTAAGAAAGAAAACTTACAAAACTGGAGGTGTCGAGTTTCTTTCTTCTGGCCAGATCAGTAATGTTGTCACCATTGTAGTTGATGCTCTCCATGCAACCTTTAAAATTCCTCCGACTTCCCGAGATCAGTTTGCCAGAGTACGGCATTCCTCCGAAACTTAACTGCAAACAGAAATAAGAAAATAATTACAGTGAGATCACTGTTTCAAAGATGCTGAATTGTGAACTGGCGTAAAGACGGAGTGTTAGTGTATGCTGCGCTTTTATGAGTGGCTCAGACACAGCAGTGCTGCTGGAGTTTTTAAACACGTCATTGACCGAAAATGGTTCACCAACCAAAAATATTCAGCCACCATCCTGTGAACATAAAGGATTAAAGAATGACTAACACTGAGCAATAAGGTCAATGTCTCTAATAAAGTAAACAGTGAGGAAAGATGAGTTTCAAAACTCCAGCAGCACTACTGTGCACTTCTGATTCACTTATTCCGGCAGAACATCAGAAAGATCCATCACCCAAATAGTACCTGATCTGTGGTGATCTTGTGATGGTCCTTTGTACAGGGGAATACAAAGTTGTATGGAAACAAATTATAGAACTACAAAATGCTCCCGTCTGCTTATTGGGACTCAAAAAATGGAAACAAGGAGACCTCACCTGAGAAAGTGACTGGTCAGTGTATTCCAGAACTGCAACCCCCCCCCCCGGTCATTTAAACGACTTCTGCGTTTACGTTAATCTAATTAACCAGACTTCTGCGCAGCATATTGTCGCCCGAGTGCCAATCCTCGCAAAGCCAGCTGACATTTTCCCGCCTGCGCTGATTATTAGTTACCTGAACGCCGATGTTAAGGAGGAACACGGTTTTGTTTATTAATATTCATTAATGCTGCGTGATCTCATTAACATCCTGACATGCATACTTAATGCGGATTAACACCGCGGCAAAGACGGCGATGTGAATTCGTGCAGCATCTGTCGTACAAACTAATGAGGACGAGGATCTAAACGCTGACATGTTCTAAGGTGATAGTGTGACATTTTCTCGGCTCCGACAACGAGCGCTCTTAAGGCTGAGTGTGAGCGGACTTCAGAGATCCTTAGCATGCTAATCAGGCTACAATTAGTCTTGGAGGAAGGCGTGCAGTCGGAGGATCGTATCAAACGTGACCAGTGATATCATTCATAATTGAATACGGCATCGGGAGCGGCGTCAGGCTTACTTCAGGACGCTCGGGTCAGGCTAGTTAGCAAAAGCGCTACTGAGCCGCGGCTGTTACAGTAAGCATATTTTCTAATGATAAGCTGCTGGCTTTAGTAAAACCCAGCATTAAATAAGCTGGTTCTGCTCCTGTGTGCTGTGAGAACTGTATAATATTGATTGAGTTATAATTGAGCATAATATCTTAAACTTATTACAGCACTTTAGGTACGTTTTTTTAGCTCAACACTGGCTCAGACAAACCAGACTAGCCACCAACAGAGCATGTATGTTTTGTCTGATTTAAAAAGGACATTTTTACATTTTCACTCCTAAATATAAATCTAGGGATAAAATAATACAACAGGGTGAGTCAAAAGTCACAGGACATCCTTTTATTTCACAAACTTAAGCAAAAATTATGTATCTGAATACCCCAGCTTGTAATGGATAACAGGACCAATCTTCAAAGCTGTGTCCGGAACATGGGCGCCATCTTTAAAGCCGCCATATTGGATCATGGGAAAGTTTTTCCAATCGGAAGGTGGTCACGGAGCACAAAGACGACCAGAATTGTCCCCGATTGGTGCAATCAGATTTGCAAGATCTCTTGTGGTTATAAAGTTATGAACACAAAAAGTTTAAAACTTTTGTTGTTCATAACAGGTACCTGAGGATGGAATTGATTATATTAGTGTTGATGATATTGGGAACGCACCTGCCGTATCCTGGCAATGGACTTTAACAAGCGACACCCAGAAAGATCACCAATTTCACACAGCACTGAGCGGGCATATGTTTTAAACCATGTCCGAAATACGTCTGCCATCTTAAAAGCTGCCATATTGGATCATGGGTATGTTTTTCCAATGGGAAGGTGGTTCGCATTGTTACATTCCTTACAACCAAATTCAGAGAAACCGAGACTGTGGACGACAAGAAACGTGGTGATTGTCTGAAGAACCGCTAACGACCAAGAAACCTCAACAATGGTTTTGGTAACCTTTTGGGAAAAGTCCACGATGCAGCACGGGGCGTGTCCTGTGATTTTTGACTTACCCTGTACATGTACTGTAGATAAAAACAGAGCCCGTAAGAAACCATTAGCTCTTGCCTCATAGTCCAGGTCGAGCTGGTCAAACTCGCCATTGGTGCGAAAGTGCTGGGTGTGCTGATCCAGGGTGAAGTTGACGTTTCTCCTGTAGCGCTCGATCACCACCGAGTGCCAGTGATGATCGTCCAGCAGATTTCCACTGCTCACGGACGTGTGACCCAGAATGGAGCCATACTGATTGCTGCCTGGGTTTGAAAACAGAAATAAATTCATTCATTAATAGATAGAGTCATAATTCAGACTTTAATTTGGAATTTATTGGAGTGCATTCTCCAGAATTCTTTTTGTTTTATAATAATGTCATTTTCATTTGGTCATTTACCACATGCCCTTATGCAGAACGACTTACACCTGGTACAGTCCAAGTAACCGTGAGTTTAGGGTAGTGGTAGGTTGGGAGAGGTGGGATCTGAACCTTGGATCTTCTGGTTCACTGTTTAGGACTGTAAAGGTTAAGCCAGAACAGTCCCAGTTTAAAGTTGTGGCACCTCTTCAGATCATTAAAACCCATTGTGGGTTAAGGGTCTTGCTCAAGGACCCAACAGTAGCAGCTTGGCAGAGGTGGGTTTTGAACCCTTGCTCTTCCAATTCACAGTCCAGTATGCGTCATGTGCTCATACCCAGGTTGATCTGAAGCAGCAGTCTTCCTCTTCTGAGTTCCAGCGTGATGTAATCACCCTGCTGACCCTCGCCGTGCAGGATCACCCCGTCACTCTCCCCAGTTTTAAATTTCAGCGCGATCACGTCCTTCAGGATCTTCATCTTCTTCATTTTGAACCGGTAGGAGATCACGCCCCGGCCATCAAAGTTAATCACATCAGCCCCTGCAGCACCAGGTAGAGCGGGAGATGAAACGGGCCGAGAGTTAAGACAGGCATGAAAGGAGGTTAGATAAGTGCTTTAAAGAGACTGTCAAACACTCGCTTAGGTAAATGATGGTCAAAACTGAATAGATTGCCCAGAAAAGCTCAGCTGAGGTTTAGAGATAAACTGCACCTGGCATCAGAAGATAAAATACAGTCGGCTTCACCTGCTGACAGAAGCTCTTCTTATTGGGTAATTTGTAAGAAATTTGGGAGCTGTATCAAATGTGCAGAACGGATACACACTTAAAATGGTACTATTATAAGTTGCTTGTTTGGTTTGGTAGTTTGGTTTCGATGTTTCACTCGGCCCTGGGGGTGGGGGTGTAACTAAAATGTCAAGATAGTCTAAAGAAAATGGCTTTATATGAAATACAAGTAATATATTTCACTTTTAAATGTTAAAGCCGCTCTTTATGCATTCATACTTTTAACATGCAATGCAATAACATTATCTTCCACTTAATCTGCTTAATTCGCTTAAAGCCAACTGGTCCCAATCCATCAAAGGGCACACACAGTGTGTCACCCACTAAGGGCCACTATAGAGACACCAATTAACCTAACACGCATGTCTTTGGACTGTGGAAGGAAACCGGAGTACCCGGAGTAAACCCACGCA
>JAUZSU010188515.1:0-12193 GCA_034780255.1 Parotocinclus maculicauda
TGTTTTACAAATTGTGGAAAAAACAAGCTAAATTGAGGCAAATGTAGTCCTGGTGCAGTACACAAACACAATATAACTGCACATTTATTTTGCAAGCCCATAAAATGATTAAACAAAAGGAAACATTCAAAGTCTATAGTCAGTAAAATTCAGTTTGATTAATATTGTTTTTCTCTAAATATATAAGGCAATTTCTCATTAACATTCAATATTAAGTAGAGAAACTGCTCTTTAGACGTTGCTATTACGCATTTACCACAAATTATTTCATTGAAAATATTGTTTATATTTAACCTGCATAGGAAAATAGTGGTCAAATAAAAACGTCCCCCGATGGTTTGAGCAATGATATACACAAACCACAGTGTCACACACAGGCAAACACAAAATGACGTCAGAGCCAGGGGCAGGTCAGAATTAGAATTTTTAGACACAGGTCAAAATATTGCTCTACGACTCATTCACAAGTGTGTACACTAAAATAATATGACATTAATTTATGGATGAATGCTTTTCCACATTTTTATATCATATCATGATATGTAATTGTACTTTGAATACCCCTTTTTTAAAGGAAAAAAAAACAAATATTGGTTACTGAATAACTAGAGAGAGTTCTGCCAATAAATGAACGTTTAGAGGGATGGGAGGAGTAGTGAATGGATAAATAGAGAATTGCAGGATGAATACATGCAATGGTAGAAGGGTGGATAGGTGGGGGAAGGAATGAATGAATGAATGAATGAATGAATGAATGAATAAATGAATGGATAAAAAGCAGGATGGCAGAGCAATACATTGATCAATAATGTGATGGGTAGACTGGTGAATAGGTAAATTCATAAATATATGAATAGATTGAGATATATATAAAGTGATGAAAGGAGGATGGAGGGATGGGTGAATGCATGACTAGTGGGATTTATAGAGGGATGAATGGATAAATAGATGGCATGTAAGATTTAGATCAAAACACTAAATTAAGTTGTATCTCATATTACACCATTGAGTATGTCCCGAAACAAATAATTATTTCATATCTCCTAAATGTATTATATTCCTATATAAACAAGTGCACAAATAACAAGCTAGGACAACACGCTGTTGATATAACAAGATGTTTTTTTGTTTGTTTGTTTTATCTTAATTTCATTATTGAACTGTCATTAGCTCAGATAAATATACACACACTGCTCACCAAAAAAAAAATTAGCGGACACTTCAAAAAGATGAAGTGAGCAGCTCATATAGGCACGTTTGCGATGGGTGTGGTGTCAGATGTGAAATATGAAAAAAGGCCTAGTCAGGTTGCGGATACTGAGCGTGACTATGCTCCATTCATCACAGAGGTATTTGTGTATTTAGTGAGTAGTTCAGATAAGGTGGCTGTGAAGATTATTTGAGACTGAGTCATTTATACTGAAGACCATTTTGCCGATTTCTCTAGAGTCTAGCACCAGGTGCAGTGTTTTGATTAAAGACATTGGTCTTCAAACTTTTTTCTGCGTCTTTGCACAGGGATGTCCTGCAATCCGAGTTGGTGCAGTTAGACCATCCTTGCCTGTGGTTGGAGTAGGGGTGCTGCTTGGCAATAATTTATTTGGTGGAAGAGTTTGGTGGGATGGTGCACAGGCCCCTGTTGTTAAATACGTGTTATCTATCTCTGAACCAGATAACTGTGTTATTGATTTTCCAGATGGGTTTCCAGCATGTACAGTGACACACTATGCGCTGTCCTTTTTAAGGCTGGTGAAATTGGCCATAGTTTTGGAATTATTTAGACATGTATGTGATGTAATGGCCATTTCTACTGTGAGAAGGTGCCCCTGTTTCAAAACTGCATGACTGGCCATTACAGCATCAACATGAGATAAATGTTTGCCTTGTTTATTGCAACCTCATTATTTTCATAATGAGGTGCTGATTAGGGAATTGTGTGAAGTTGTGTGATCCCATTCTGAGTAAAGGTCTTTTAGATATGAGAAAATCCATAACAATTATCTTCTAGGGCACACTGGAGACTATCCATTCATTTGTGTAATACTAAATGAGTGTGCTAGCTAAGACTTGGTTCTACAGAGTAGAAGATTGGAAAATTGTAAAATTCTGTGTTTTGCTCACTGTCTTTCTTTTTGTATCATTCTCTGTTTTTGTCCTCACCGTGATTTCTTGCTCTCCCACTTTAGCACATTTATTTTCTTTATATTTTTCTATATAAATCTCACTTAAATCTTAAAGACTCTACAATCCAGGATTTAGCCAATGATGCATTGCTGGTGTATTTTGATGGATGGAAATATAGTTCACTTTTCTATAAATAAATAAACACAAACAGAAAATAGAATCTCTCATCTTGTCTTGTATCAAGTGTGTTTTATGTGGGAGTATGCTGCACTAGGTGCAGTGGCTTTGTTTTGTCAAACCAGACGTTATAGGTCATCACTATGTGTGTTTATGACATGGTCATGGTGATAAGCCATGTTTGATTGGCTCAGCTCAAACCCCCAAGGATCTTATTAAATCTGCCTGGTCTAACACACCCTCCTCCACCAGATTTACTACTCATACATATGGTGGAAACAACAAAAAGGGGGTTAGTGAAAGAATGGGCTGTACTTCTTAAATTGAGATATTAAATTAGTGTTGGGATTGGGTGTAATGTAGAAGGCTTGTGAGACCATGCATAAATAAAAGGCAAGGTTTAAATATAGGGTGTAATAAACCTTTACATTTTCCATGAGATGAATAAAGAGCCCCAAATGCTGAATACATTTGGGTTTGAAAATAAGTGACCCAAGGGAGCTGCACAAACACATCATGCTTGACCAAAGAGATGGCAGTTAGCCTGTTGGTCTTGCCTTCAATGTTTTCTTTACTAAAGATAACAAATTCCACAGAACAAAGCTAGATCAATCAGGGGGAAGTCTTCCACCATCCACGTCATATTGAATAAATTTTATCTGCAGTCTGATGTGTGATGTGATATGACTAGGAGGATATATACATATAAAGATGAGAATAAGGCGTTGTTTGTATTTATAAATAGCAATAGTAAAATAAATGTTCCAATAATTAATATAACATAAGACACAATACAGGGTACTCAAAAGTCACAGGACTTTGGGAGACCACTACATGGCTTGTCGTCCACAGTCCTGGTTTCTTGAAATTTGACTGTAAAAGATGCAACAGTGCTGTGTGAAATTGATGGTCTTTCTGGGTGTCGGTTGTTGAAGTCTGCAGCTGTGTTTCCAAGATATCAAAATCATTAATTGCAAATATCAAAACTTATTTGATATGTTACATGACCACCTTCCCATTGGAAAAACTTGCCCTTGATCCAATATGGTGGGCCATGTTCTGGATATAGTCTGGGGAATTTAGATATGTATTATGTATTATTATTTAGGTACTTTGTATTTAGATATGGATTATGTCTTGTTTCTTAAATAAAATTGTGTCCTGTGACTTTTGACCCACCCTGTATACAACACAAAATGCAGAGCATATGACAGTTGGATGATTAGTTAAAAAAATGCAGCACCCAAAAGTACTGCATAATATACATAGTCAGATAGAAATATGGTATGGTAAGATCTTCTGCCTGGGTGAGTAGAATGGACTAGATAAAGAATGTTCAAATGTACAGCTTTACAAATTAACAGCAGATGAAATGTGCAAGTATGGCTTATCACAGTTTTAGCAAGAGAAGCCTTGAAATAGATTGCTGTTCAAGCCAATTAATTCAGAGGATGTTTCCAGTTGCAGAGGGTTGTATTCAGGCTCAGCAAGCCTGTGGTTGAGATAGTGGACGTTGGACTTAAACCTTAAATGTAAACTCAACCAAGGGTCCACCTCCCAGGGTTCAAATCCTATTTCTGCCAAATTACTGCTGTTGGGTCCTTGTTCAAGACACTTAACCCACACTTTCTTTGACTGTAAGACTGTATTAGTTGTACAGTATCTCATAAAGGTGAGTACACCCCTCACATTTTTTAAAATTATTTTATTGTATATTTTTATGGGACAACACTGAAGATATGACACAATGTAGTCAGTCTACTGCTTGTATAACAGTGTAAATTTACTGTGCCCTCAAAATAACTCAACACACAGCCATTAATGGTTAAACTGCTGGCAACAAAGTGAGTACACCCCTAAGAGAAAATATCCAGATTGTGCCCAAAGTTCACTAAAGCTTCACAGGTTGCCAATGAAATCCTCCTCCATGACGAAATCACAGAGCTGGTAGATGTTAGAGACTTCAGATGCTCAGAATGGTTTAAGCCTGGAGACATGCTTGACCCTTCACCTCAGTTATTAAGCAAGGCATCTTGGAGGTGTGTTTGGGGTCGTTATCATCGTTGGATTACTGCCGAGTTTTTGAAGGGAAAGGATCATGCTCTGCTTCAGTATGTCACAGGACATGTTGGCATTCATGGTTCTCTCAATAAACTGTAGCTTCCAACAGCTGGCAGAACTCATACAGTCTCAAATCTTGACATTCCTACCACCTCTCTTTGTACTCCTCACTTGCCACAAGTCACGCTTCACACCATCTGCACCTAATAAGTTTGTCTTGGTCTTATCAGACCATAGGACATGGTTCCAGTAATCCATGTCCGAAGTCTCCTTTTTCGTTGGTCAGCAGACTTTTTGTGGGCTTTCTTGTGCATCTTTAGAAAAGGCTTAAATCTGGGACAGCAGCCATGCAGTATAATTTGATACAGTGATATGGTCTAAGCACTGACACCCCCCCACACACACACACACTTTTCTGACTTCTGCAGCAATGAGAGTGAGAGTGATAACACCAAATTTAACAAACCTGCTCTTCATTCACACCTGAGACCCTGTACCACTAACGAGTTGCATGATACCGGGGAGAGAAAATGGGCAATTGAACACAATTTGGCCAATTTTACTTAGGGGTGTACTCACTTTTATTGCCAAAGGTTTAGACATTAATGGCTGTGTGTTATGTTATTTTGAGGGCACAGAAAATGTACACAGTTATATAGGCTGCAGGCTGACTACTTTACATTGTGTCAAAGTTTCAGATCTTAAGTGTTGTCTCATAAAAACAGTTACAAAAATGTGAGGGGTGCATTTACATACATCCCACTGTAAATCACTCTGAATAAATGTGTCTGATATGTGAATAAATGTAAAGGTAAATATTCAGTGCTGCACTGAAACATTCTTACGTTGGAGTCCTTTCTGTTCATGTGAGTCAGTGGATGGCTGATGAAACTGTGTCATCTGTGGAGCAGCTGGGACAATAAGCAAACTGCAAAAGTTCCAGTGAGATGGAAATTCTAGCCCACTCATAAAAAAATTACACCCTTTCTCTCTTTTTGTCATTGCCGCTAGAATTAGTGTTAAAGTTATATTTGGATATAAATATAGTTAATGCTGCCGAAGTCTCATGCTGCACATATTATTAGTGATTGGCATCGGTGGTTACTAATAGACTCTGTACTCCTAATCAATAAGTAACTACATTTTCTCGTTTCTCTACGAGCTCCAGCACCACACACTTAGATGTTCCTTCACCTCAGCATCACTCTGCTGGTTTTCATCAACAGAAATCAGTCCCACCATACCTGGGGTGCAGTAATGCCCTCTGTCATTCAGTTATCAGAAGACAATGTGCGTCCGCGGACTTACCACTGAGGACTCAATATCTAATATTTTTCATATGATTTAATTTAATTGTTATCATTTGCTTAATTTTTCTGTTAACTATTTCAGTTAACATCTAGACCACCCAAGGAAGATGAGTCTTTTGAGTCTTGGTCCTCTCAAGGTTACTTTCTTCTACATTTGGGGAGTTTTCCCTTTCCATTATTGCCCTCTGCCCAATTTGGAATTGGCCTTTTAAGATAATATAATATTGTAAAGCTGAGTCATTACACCATTGTAAAAAAGTGTAATATAAATAAATTTGACTTGATTGACTTAATTTGATATGGCACTCATATGCCTCCTTGTAATATTGAATAACAGATATGTATGAACTTATCCTACATGAATAGTGCTGAAGAAACACACATTTCAGCATGGGGAAGCAGGATCAGTCATTACTACCAACTGAAGTGATGCTTTATATTTATAGTCCTTCAATGTTAAGAGTTTACAAAAGGTGTTCCAGTTTTTGAACCTGTATTTTCTTTTTAGTATCTTCTTCGCACAACAACAGTCCCTACTATAGAATTTGCAAATCAAACTATACCAATTATTTTGGCATGAAGTTATGTTTTTACTGATTTTATCCTGTATTTTTTCCCTTGCATACTTCATATTAATTAAGGCAAGATAAACAAATAGATTTATTTTGGTCATTTAATAAATACAATTCTCCATAAATATTGTTTGATTATTAATCATTATTTCACAACTGTTTGTTAATGCAGACTGCATGGATAGATGTTTGATTGTACACATCTGTGGCAATGGGACTGGATGAACACCTGAATTCAGTATGCCCCAGTTTGTTAGACCATATAGTTATTTCATTTAAAATTCATTGTGAGAACAAGCAGAAGTTGCTACTATCATCACTTCCCTATGGAATGTTGGTTAGAAAAATAGAAATAAATGTATACATAAATATATACTTTAGGTAGGTAGATAAATTTACAACCTCAATTCAGAAAACGTTATGGAAAATGCAAATAAGAAAATACACAATTTCTATGAGTTTTATTTCATGTGTACAGCATGTGGTTTTGCAGAAGACACAGCATATGTTTTGTTAAAAAATCTAAGATCGAGCCTTTATGTACTGAAACTCCTCCTGATTCCTTGAATTGTTTAATAATGGTATTGCAAAGTGAGAAATATGCAAATACATTCCACCCTTTCTTTGAAGAACATTGTTTTAAAATATTTTAGTAATTTTCTCACATATTTGTTGACAAACTGGACAATACTTATTAGTAGATTTATGTCAATATAGCTTAACAAACGTATGAATCTTTCATATGTACACCACTGGGCAAATTTAGTCAGAATAGTTATATATCACTATTAAACACAATTTAAAACATAAACCTCCTGCTTGATTTCAGATCTTTGTTTTTACAAAGATCTGAAACCTGGCATATATTTGTTCTTGTTTATTAAATTATAAATACTGGCTGGATTGTGGAATGTCACAGTGAAGCAGATCATGTGGTGTCGCTATGGAGCCCTTAACACAGGCCATAGGCAGGTGGACAGACAGGCGGATAGATAGGTAGATACACGAATGCAATCCCTAATTAACCATTGTATGGTATGTGGAGCCAAGTTCATCACAAAAAGCCCACTGTGTTGGGCCAGCCATTGAAGCAAGTTGCTCTTGGAGCATGCCAAGTGCAGTGGAATAATGGGGCAGTTTAGAGAACTCCATGCTCAAGCCTCCCTGTGCTGGGAAACTGTTAGCACAAAGGTTCAGGAGAGGTTTTTAATTGTTTCCTCATCTCTCACTCTCCCCTGTTCTCAAAAGATGGGGCTGACAAAGAAGCAGTGAAGGGGATTGTTTAGTGTTCCGCTGTTCGTGGACTGAGGTAAACATATGCAGCTTGTGTGTATCCATGGGGTTGCTGGGAAGGGGTGGATAAAACACAGAGGAGGAGGAATGGGGGCCTCCGGAAGAACAAGGTGGTGGGCATAGGGTTCTGCAGTGCCCCCTTGGGAGAGTTGGCACTGTGTGTGGCATTTTGGTTCTCATGCATGCCCATTAATTGCAAGTAAAAGTGATGAACCTCTCTGAGATTAAGTGAGTAAGTGGCAGTTCAGTTCTCCGCTCCCACAGCTTTGGCTATTTACATACTCAAGAGTAGAATTATGTCCCACAGTTCTCTACCCTGGTGGAAAGATGCACAAAAAGCTTTCTTAAAGGTCCATTAGCGACTTAGCTAAAAATTAAATGAGGGAAGAGAGGACAAAATAGGAAAACAGAATAGCACTGCAGAAAGGTCCTGTGGTTCTTCCATAGTTGTTAAGAGGGTCCTGAGGCACTCCTGACCATCTACTCTTGACATACAGTATTTTGCTCATACCTTCTCTGATACTCGTCTAACTCTATACTGCTCACAAAAAGTAGGGGATATTTAAATTAAAAATGTGAGCAGTGTATGATCAGAGAGGATACATTCTGACACAGATTTGAAAAGACTATAAGAGACTATTACAGACTGTTTAATTTAAATTTTCCTATGTTTGAAATATAAAACTTTTAAAGTGTAGAAGGTAAAAAATACATACTCTGAGAGGTGAATTGTCTTAATGTCTTAATACATGGTACCTCAATTTGTATATAGAATTAATTAACTACAGTAATCATGAAACAATTTTTGACTTAAAAAATCAGCACAGTTATTTTCTAAGAGCCATGCTAACCACATAAAAATCACCATTCTTGTGGCTCCTCCTATTTTGCAGAGTGATGTGTATTGTAAATGTCTAGAATGACCATGGCTTAAGACAGTTAAGACAGTGCGCCCAAACAGTCATAGAAGGTGGCCTAAACACTACTTTAAACATTAAAAACAATAATTTAGTGTAGTGTGTAATGTCTCAAAGCATGCCTTGGTTATATTACTATCATGAAATTGCAACTGAAAGGTTAAAGACATAGTTTTATTATTATGGTAAGATATATATTCCAAACAGAGACTCGATGACAGAATAACATATTGGTGTAGTATTGACCAATATTTGCAGCTTGAATGGATTCTATATTGCTTTTGTTAAATCATCTTGTCATTTATAATATGTCTGCCTGCATGCATAATCAACCCAAGCATATATTTGTTTAAGTCATTATCAATGCTCCTAGAATTAGAATTGATCTTGCTCACTTTATAGATGAACATGTTATATTCGACTAATTTCAACCAGTACAGATACTTGCTCAAAGCTCAGAGACTCAGCCATTGTTGTAAAATAGTTTAGCAAAACCTACATAAACAGAGACAGAGTGAAACTTCACCTGAGGAAATGTACATTTCTGTCTTTCATTCTCCCCTGCTGTCTGTCTCAGGGGGTTAATTATCTTCTTCTGCAAATTGCTAAAAAATGTCATCAGTGAAGTCTGGAGTTGTCTAGGCAACAGATTTACAAACCAGCCATCAATAAACCCATTTTAAAGCACTAATGAACTTCTCATGTGTGTCTATCCCTGCTCTGACATGCATAAATGAGAGTTTGTTAGCGCTTCACTTGGGAGCGTTTACAGATTTTAGCACCGTAGAAGGTGGAAAGCGCAAGTGACTAATCCCTCAGCTCCTTTAAATTCATTTAAGTTCACACAGACACTGCAGGAGATGGAACAGGGCAGAGAAAAGGAAAGATAATGAACAAAACAGATGGACAGTGATAGGACATGTGATGAAGAGGGGCAAGAAAGAGAATTGGAAGGTACGTTGGCAGTACCCGAAGGTTCTCAGGAGGATTACTCAAGCATTACAGTATATGTCACCCATTGCCAGCCTGTCTTCAGCTCTGAGTAGGCTGAAAGGGAATTCAAGCATTTACACACACTCACACACATACACAAACATAATTTCTTAGTTGTCAACATTTTCACAGGTAATTTAAACAGGTGTTTTATTCCAATATGTCTTTTGGTCCTAATCTACACTGCTAAAATATCCCTACTTGTTCATGAGCATTCACCATCTTCACTTGATAAAGCACCTATGCATTTTGTAATACAGAGTTTTATAACAGTGGATTTGAGTTTGGGCTTAAGCACTGGGCACTGGGCACTGATATGATCCATCTCTGTCTGCCCCTTCCCTACACATAACAACCCCTTTGTGGAAAGACTATCATGTATTTTGCATGTATATATACTAAAATGGTAATATAAAGTACAATTTTATTAAATCACAGAAGGAAACATTACCAAATAATATTATATGATTGTTATATTGGGTTTAATGAACAGTACCAAATAGCATGCTATAAGAATGTTATTTTCAGTTTAGAAAACATAATTATTCAACATTGATATAAGATCATTTTAATGATATATTTATTGACTAATCATAATTAATAACTTTCTGTTTTTTGAAAAACACATGGAAAAACACATTATTGTCTTAACACATTATTATTCCAGTTTGCTCACTTCAAACGTGCTGTACTGTGTTTTCTTCCATATGGCATCATGCATTTGTTTTTCTGTACCATATAGGTTCTCGTTTTCTAGAATGAGTTTGGCTTAACCTATTTTAAATGTTCTCTTACTCCACCCCAGACCAACCTGAATGACACATAACCTAATTAATCATATAGTTATGGTATGGTCAATTTCCATTTGGCTAAAAAACAAGATTGCTAATCCAATTGTATGTGTATGTATGCGTTCGTATGCCTCGTATAAACATGCATAAGAATTTCCCCAGACCCAGCACACTAAGTCTGAATAAAGAGTACATATGTATCTACATTATGCTGTTTATTAATTTATTTAAAGGTATTTACCATATACCAGAAGCCCCTGGGCAGATGTTGCCCTGTGCTTACATCTCCCAGTGGAAATACCAATGATAAACAAAACTGTATTTCCTGGACATTAATTCATCTTTATACCCTCTTAATTCAGTTCACTGTAACTGGGAAGTCCGGACATAACTGAGAATCAGTCCTAGACAGGGCAGCAATCCATCACATACACACACGTAGACTGGGGTAATTTAGAAACACCAAATGACCTAATGCATATATTTGTGACATGGTGAGAACATGAGAACATTATGGACATCTTTCTCTTCTTCTCTTCATCTTTTCTTTTCTTAATTTGCTTTTCCGATGTTTCTTTCTCCATGATTTGGAAGAGATTATGGTAATGTTTTCACCATATTGCAAAGACATGCATTGGGTCAATTAGTGTTTCTAAATTAGATATATATTTAGGGTATCTGGGGTCTAAAATGGCAACACAGGGTGCACGGCAAGAACCAGCCTAGATTGGGTGCCAGTCCATCACAGGGCACACACACACACGCACACACACACACATACATTCACTCTGGGACTCTTTATGGGAAACCCATACAGGTATGCACATGCAAACTCTACACAGGTCGGGCTGGGCCAGGAACAACTATCTTCCAGATGCAGAAATATGTTTTATGTTTCACACAGCAGTGCAGCATTGAACTGATCTTGGTCAGTAATTCTGAACGTGCTTTCTGAAGTAGGTAATAATTCGGCTACAACAGCCTGTACAAGTCAATATAACGCAAGACAATGTATTAAAAACACATTAATAGCCAATAATGTATTCAGATAACCCCAGTCAATTAAATAGGTAATACGAGCAGTATAGATATACCGATAATATAAAGAATGTGGCAAATATGCGTTAACAGGATTTAATCTGTTTTAAACGCAATATTCCAAGTGTTTAAACGTGTTAGAGTACGTTATAAACAAAACTTGTTCGAGTTTTTGTTAACTCGTCACCATTGTTGTTAAAGGCTTTATGTTTTTGCGTGCCGTTTTCCAGCGCGTCTCAGGCGCGCACCCGGAGCGCGTAGAGAGAAACAAAGGAAACCAAAGCCAAAAATAATTGAGTTCATTAAACTCACGTATATATTCCTTTCCTTTCCTTTACTCAAATGGATTTGCAAACATGCATGTAATAGTTTTAACTAATTGAAGAGAATAACGGATAATTATTGGCAAAATAATACTTGTTTCTCCCACATGCCAATGGTATATAGAGTTCCAACTGAAGATATGCCACGCAGTCTTCATGTTGTGTGTGTGTTGTAGACGTACGATAATGTAATTTAAATATACGCTTAAAAGTCTTCTTTTTTTTTTTTTTTACAAATCATTAATTAGTCAAAGTGATGTGTTACGTGTAAACGTGGTTCGCATGGTTGTAAACCTGAGACTCACCTTTGTTGTAAACCTTGGAGAAATCAGAGCGCTCGCCTGGTGTCTTGGTGTCTTGCATCCACTTCTTGAGATTTGCAGAGAGGAAGACAGCCACTGATGGAGAGAGAGGGGACGCCGGTCTCTACGGGTAATCCGTGGAGCTCCGAGCTCAATAATCCCACTAAATGAATGTTGCTTCAGTGTGGGGACTCAGTGTGCCTTCACCCTCCTCCTCCTCCATTCTCTTCTTCTTCTCACATCACCTGAGCTCTCTCTCTCTCTCTCTCTCTCTCTCTCTCTCTCTCCCTCT
>JAUZSU010188526.1:0-12193 GCA_034780255.1 Parotocinclus maculicauda
CTCACTCTCTCACAGTCTCTCTTTCCCTGTTTCTCTTTCCCAGTCTCTCTCTCTCTCTCTCTCTCTGTCTCTCTCTCAGTCTCTCTCCTTCTCTCTGTCTCTTAGTCTCTCTCTCAGTTTTTCTCTCATTCTCTCTCTCTCAGTCTCTCCCCTTCTCTCTCTCTCTCTCTCTCTCTCTTTCTCTCTCTTTCAGTCTCTCTCTTTCTCAGTCTCTCTCTCTTTCACTCTCTCAGTCTCTCTCTCTCAGTCTTTCTCTTTCTTTCTCTCTCCCTCTCTCTTCTCTTTCTCCTCTCTCGTCTTTCTCTCTCTGTCTCTATCTGTCTCACTTTCTTCAAGTCTCTCTCTCTCTGTCTCTCTCACTCTCTCACAGTCTCTCTTTCCCTGTTTCTCTTTCCCAGTCTCTCTCTCTCTCTCTCTCTCTCTCCCTCTTTCTCTCTCTCTTTCTCACATTGTTTCTCTCTCGTTTCTGTCCCTGTGTGGGCTTCTGGCCACAGACGTGTTAGGAACAGATTAAGGACCAGCCATACGGGTTGACATCCATCTTCAATACCTCCCTCTGGAAAATGAAAGGATGAAGAATTTGTAACCATGACAAAGTTGTGCGAGAGAGCATATGTAGAGAAAAGCAGATGTCGTCATGGAAACAAAAAGTCCCTTTCAACATCTGTTGGACTTGTCAAGGTGGCTAGTACACGAAGCAGCTTGGGAAAGCGTGTTTCCTAATCCTTGCTAGCACCCAATTAAAAAGTCTCAGCGAGACCAAATAAGCAGTGCGTTTACAGGACGATTTTTGATGTGATCGTATGTGACGGGTGTTTTATAGCCTTGTCTGATCGTTTAATGAGGCAAAATAAAGCTGACTTTGAGCTGACATTGATATTAAAGGATCAACACGATTCATTCCTAATGCTAAGACTGCATTCCTATGCAACTGAGAGGCTGTGAATTTTGTTACAAGCAAACAACTCTTGCTCTGCATCAAAGGCGTTCATTTTAACACTTACAAATGCACAAGGTATATCTTTAGAGTGTATCTACGTACGGAAGGAGAGAATGGACCAATTTAAGGACTTAACAATGTTAATATAGGGAAAGGATTATTATGGAGAGGGAACGACCTTCCCCGAACTGAGGAGGCACCACAGAGCATGACTGTCACCATTGTACGATCCCATGATTGCAGCTATTTCCAAAATTCTTAGTAAATAGCACACACGGACATAAATAGTAATTAGTGTATCACTCATCCATTCTAATGCAAAGAGCTGTAAGGAAGTTTCCAACTACAGTAGCTAAGTTTTTTCACAAACAAAAAAAACATTCCTCATCAGACTTGGGCTGAGATGGGTTTCCCCCAATCTTCCAAGCTCAAATAAAATATTTTTTAGTTTCTTATTTAACTCTTTTAACCGTCTTCAACCTTTCTATCTGCTCCCATAATCTGGTCTTTTGACTCTGCTGTAGTTTTCTGGACTGATTTGTTTACTTTCTCTGTCATCTCTTTAGCATTTTTTGCTTTATTCACTTTTATTCTCTCATTGCATAATTGAGCTAAATCAACATTCATATTTTCTTTTGTATACATGTATTTTTACTTTTCTGATGTCTAATTTCTGTTTTTTATACCATTATCCTTCTCTTAAAGAGTCAAACCGTTTACTGGTAGCATCTCATATAAAGAATCTCTGGTGATCCTGGTTCTTTGTCCGTGTAGGAAGTTAATAACCATACGCAAAAGCATGATGGGTGTTGTAGCTGGATGTGGTAACTTCTTACCTTGTTTTTATGTGCTGTGCTTTTTATGTTCTCATGTAAAAAATTGGGTAGAGTGTATAATAAATAGTGTATAAAAATAATTCTATCAAATGGCAAGGTGGCATTACACCTAGACAGAGCGGTAGTCCACATCACACCTTCAGTTCAGGTTAATATAGATCAGTGTGATGTTTATGTTAAATCTAGACCCTTTCATGATCACATTTTATATACAGATGGGGTTAATTAGCATTACAGATGCACAAAATTCATTTATTCAGTGTTATGCCTGCTTAATCTAATTCAGTGTTCAGGAAGCCAGAGCCTTATTGGCAGCACAGTGTGACAGAGCTCCACGTCAATGTTTCAGGAGAATATGCCAAACCTCCAGCGACTGGGACTATCCAAGGTTCATTGACCTCTTTGACCCTTTCTGTGCCCCATCACTTTAATGACTCACCAGTGTGGCCAGGTAAGGATCCCAGGAGGGTTTGAAAACAGTCCCTGTCAGAATTATGCAGTCTTCCACTGACAGACTGAGCAATTCAGTTTGTGACACCTATTTCAGTTTCACCTGCTGTTCCAAATAATTTCAACTCCAGTCCCAGGGGCTCCGACACTGTCAACCTGACAGGATGCAAATTCAAAAAAGTCCATGTTTTAGTTTCAATTTATTTCTCGTTTTCATTGAACTCTTTTTGGATTTCCTGCTCAGGGTTGTGTGGGATCTGGGCACCATTCCTGAATCCATCAGCTCACAGGGGTCACCATAGGACAATCCACTTACCAGATTCCCCTCCCTCTATCACAGCTATTTGTATCTCAATATAGTAGCCAACCTAGAAGGAAGGCACCACTGGGATGCAAATCCAGTTCCACACAGCAGTGGACAGCGTATAAGCCCTCGACATGACCTGTGTGCTTGTTTATGTTAATGCTGTGTTTATTGGTTTTATTCTATCAGGTCATTGTTTTGGTCCTCAGCTCCTGTTTTGGTCCTGATTAAATATCGTATTTGCTCCTGGCTGATTCTGACAGGCTGTCTTCCACGGCTTTGACACACAGTAAACAATGTGTGTGTGCTCGAGGATGCTCCGCTCCACTGCCGCTGCTGATGGTGCTCACCAGAGAAGCTTCAAGCACACCGATCACAGTCAGCAGAACATGAACAGAGAGAGTGCAGAGAAAATTAGGTACACACACAAGCACACACACACACACACACACACACACACAAGCCCATCGTATACACACAGAGGACATGGTGCCTGCATGCATTCCCTTTTCAGCACTCATCCTCGATTTTATGAAAGCATAGGTGCACCAGGCTCCTCTCAGCTAATTTAAGGAGTGTAAAATGAGGAAATTAGGAGAAAGAATTAATTCAAGCTTTTATATTCCCTGCACAGTCGTCGAACTGGAGTATCCATGCTGATAAATATCCCAGAGGCTGCATTAAAAATGTGAACAAGAAGAGGCCTATAACCGAGCCACACGGGACGCCATATTGCACTTTTAGGCTTCATTGAGGCTAACAAATTTGTAGCTGCCTCAGGCTCAGTGTCCCAAAAGCACTGTAAGGGAGGTACTGGTTGAGATCTTGCCTGATCAGTTGCTCGCTCTACCATTTAATAGCGGTCTCAGTGCTGTGATGCTTTTTGTAAAATCAACTTTTTAAAGAAAAAGAAGTTCATCTATTAAAAGTCTATGGTAATTATTGTCAAATGTTGCACCCAAGTCATCGGTACCAAAACAGAAACCTAGACACAGCCTGGGGAAAGCCATTATGGTTTCTTCGCCTTACATAACATTTAGAGAAGGCATCGTTTATTTCTACAAACAAGAGTCCAGCCTCATGAAGTAAATATGATATTTTTGCATTGCTTAAAATACATGGTCCACTCTCTCTGGGTCTGTAGCATCTGATCTGGGTCCGTGATTGCGATTGGTTCAGGTTGTGAACGTATACAAATGATTTACAGTTTAACAGGAAAAACACAGGTTAATGCTGTATAATGGAAAAAGTGCACAAACAGCACTTTCTTTAAAAAGTAATCATAATTGTGGTTGAACCTTCAAATTAATGAAATCTGTTTTAGTTTGCCTGTTGCACTGGATCTTCTTATTATTCTCCACTAACAGGTAAATAACAAGCAGTACTGTTTTCTTTTTCTGCAGCCAGCCCTGCGGTAGATGAACACATTAGGTGGAGGTCTGCTTTTTAAAAATGCTCAGCAGCTTCCTGTATTCTTACCTTCCACCCCACAGAGCTGCTGAATAATGAAACAAAACACACAGAGCTTCTGCAGCAGGATGGCAGGGTGGTGGTTTGAAGCTCTAAAGGATTTTCAAATGGAGAAGTAGTTCCAACAGGATTTATTAGAAAATATTTATTGCTAAACATTCGAGATTAATCCGTCACTTATGACGACGGGATCTTCAGTATTTCTGAGAGAATCACACATTCGACATGAACTTCCTTAAAGAGGACTATTTTAATGACTTGGTAAGTATTTAAGTTGCTCTGGAGGCGCTGGTGTTATTCTCTAGTCATCATCCTGGTGAACCGGATTCGAGTCCCTGCTGTGCCTCTTGGCCAGTGTCGGACTTCACGCAGACAGACTTGTTTTTTATTGTGAATTTTATTACTTGTTTACATTTTATTAATGATTTAAGTTGTATTATTTACTTAATTTTACTATTACTACAACTTAATTCTTTCAATTAACATCTATTCCACTCAAGGAGGGTAAGTCCTTTTGAGTCTTGATCCTCCCAAGGTTTCTTCCTTCTATATTCAAATGAGTTTTTCCTTGCCACTGTCGCCCTAGGCTTGCTTAATTTGGGATTGACCTTTTAAGATAATATAAGATTGTAAAGCTGCATTGAGACAATGCTCCATTGTAAAATGCTTTATAGAAATAAATTTGACTTTAACTTTGACAGATACGTAATTTTACTGGGTCTGATCTAGGATAGAACAGATGGGTGGAAGATGCAACAGGAAGCCGTTCTAAACTCTGAGTTATTGGTTGCCCCGACAAGGCTGTACGTTTGCCTGCACCATGTGTTATTAGGGATAGGATCCAAACTCCAATAAATTGGATAAAACCAAGTGGGAATAATGTGTGTGAAAAAGAAGAATTATCTCATATTTATAATAATAGTTATAAATAGTTACAATAAACAGTAATCAAGGTGCTCGGTTGGCGCTGCTGCAGTTCGGTATAGTTAGCAGAATAAAATTTGTTGCCATTACGTGTCCTGCCATTGATAGCCAGACATTGTCCCCTTCGTTTGCAGTGGTTTTACGAATGAAAAGCCTGGATTGCTACAGGTGGAACCATACACCTTCAGTGATGTATCCAGGTTCTGTTAGGGATCTGACAATGGTTGGGTGTGAGTATGGAGGCTGCATGGTGAGCTATGGAGCGATACACTGCCCCAACTACTGCCATTCGGTCAGGTAGTGATACGAGGGACACTAACAACTCAGCAATATGTGCAGGACATGCGTTGGCTCTCATAGCAGAGCTTCCAGATGTCATTTTTAAGCAAGATAATGCTCACCCAAGCACAACAAGGATTTCCACTAGATTGCATCCTTTCCCTGGCCTGCCCGGGTTGCCATTTGGGATTTATCACCTATTGAGCATTTATGTGCCCAGCTTGGATGCCAGACTTGGTAACCTAAGAGTGTGCAGAATCTACAGGCCCAGCTTTAACATCTGTGGACAAACATGCCACAAGATACCATATGAAACCTGCATGCCTGCTTTGTAACTCATTTCGTACCCAGGCTAGAGGCGACCCAACCAGGTACTAGATCCTTCTTTCAATTGTACAGATTTCCCCAATAAATGTATTCTTATCCTCTAATATTGTAATCACTTACATATATCATTATATCATTACATTCATACACGTTTCATTTGATTCCAGCAACTGCTCCGTAAATTATTTTTATGTCAGTGAAAAAATATCTGGTCCGCATCTCAAACCCAGTGCATTAAGGCAACTGGTTGATGTCTCAGTTTGGGTTTACCCAGCATTCTGATCTAAAAATCTTAACCTAGGCCTGTAAATGATCCCCTTCTTTTATTGTGTTTAAATCATTCTAAGTGCCTTGGTCTTTCAATTATACTGTAGTTCTTTCGAGTCAACTCTCATTACATGGAACAATGAAGACATAATTAAAGCACTGAAGTGAGGTCAATCCCTGGAGAAGAACGCAAATGATCATCACCAATCAGCACAGAGCTATACGGATTTTATAGCGGAAGGTATTTAAAGAGGACATGTTATGTGAAACGCTTGTCCAAATAGATTTGGGTACATTGAGAGACCAATACCTGCCTATCTCAGAAACATGGGATTCAGCAAGGGATTAATACGTCACAAAGATGCACAGATTATTAGAATTATACCGCCTCCATCTGTAACTCCACCCCTGTTTAGAGAACTGTTTGAATTTAAGGGTTAAGCCCTGGAGCTACTCTGCCGTTTGATGCACAAAATGGTACAGTAACCCCCAGACTCAGATGATAGATTTGATTGAATTTTTGACGGCAACTTCCGAGCTGAGCTACGATAACTAACTCTGAGATTCATTACTGGTGACCCTTAGAGCACTCACCACTGCAGAAACGTAGGTTTGATGTAAAACACTGGCTAATTAAAAAAATCACTCTACAGTATCTCTGGATGTCAGCTTGTATCTCATGATTTCTGTAAATAACAGTAACTATAAGACTCGCTCTAGTGACTGGATTACCTGTCAGGTACAAAAAGATTTTACAGAACTGGGAAAATCTGCTTTTAGCGACTGCTCCTGCGAGCTGGAATGCAATAAGGAACTCTAAAATTTGTCTCACTGCTGTCACTTAATCATTTCAAACTTTTAGTAGCTGGGCATCTTCAGAAAGATTGAAACTGTTTTGTGAATCTTAGTTTTTTTCATATTCCTTTTTAGTAAATGTAACACATTTATTTTATATGATCATATATTAATATTTATTTTATTTCGTCGTAATATATATCATTGTAATTCCATTTAATTGCTTTCTTTCTGTTGCGTGACATTGTGAAACATTCTTTCTTTTCAAGCAAAGAAACTGGTTCATGTACTTGCTGGATGAGCAAGCAGGATCTGGGTCCGATCCTCGGGTGGAACGGCCTGGGTCCTTTCTGTGTGGTGTGTGCATGTCCTCCCCGTGTCTGTGTGGGTTTACTCCAGGTACTCTAGTTTTCTCCCACAGTCCAAAGACATGCATGTTAGGTTAATCGATTACTCTAAATTGGCATTGACTTGTGTGTGTAAATAACTAATTCTGATATAATTTTGTGTCACTGAACAAACAAACTTGCTGGATACTCTTGTAAATCTCTAAATAAATTTCAGCTTGTGCAGAATGTAGCAGCTCGAGTGCTAGGACTAGAAAATCTGATCATATCAGTCCTGTTCTGTCATCTCTACACTGGTTACCAGTTAAATTTCGCATTGATGATAAAATACTCTTCGTAAAATATAAAGCTCTACATGGTCTGACCTCCGTTATCTGAGTGAACTCTTAGAATCTGACAATCCAGCTCGTCAAAAAGCCACTGCAGGGGGAAAAGTGTTCTCATACTTGGCCCCCCAACTACGAAACAAACTTCCCACTTTAGTTTAAGATTTAGACACTATGCAATTTTTAAGTCTATGTACGTATTTATGCAGGCATTTGGATAGATTTTGACTGGGATGCATGGCTCGGGTTACTGGGGGTCATGTCTGGCTTGCCTGGGAGGTCCTTCTGATCTTGATTTGTGCACCCTTACCTTAGACTAAGGGCACAGCTGGGGGGTCATAGCCAAAGATTCATGGTGACTATATATATAATAATTTGTCAAATGTATATATACATTTTTTTTCTTTTTTTGAGTCAATAGGGCCCCATCAATCTGCTATTCACTTTAATACAACAAATAAATTAGGCTTATGTGATGATTTAACGATTAAGTGAATGATTACTAGCTCAGGTTATGGGTTGTGAATTGCTGAGTGGGTGGGGCGAGCAGTGGCTTATTACCATTTAAAAGGAACAGGTTCTTAAACCAATCGTTAAGCCATCAAGACAGGGTGAAAAGGACTTCCTGCATGTCACAGACATTTCGCTATGACCTCATGGAACTGCAATAACTCGCTAAAAAGTGGTGCAATATGTCCCCTTTAATAACCCCCCACCCCCCAATACAAGCCCTGCTTTATAAGGTTCTACTGTTTACATTCAAAGGCAAAGTCAAAGACAACCACGAGACAGTGTTTTAAATTCAGAGGCTTTATTTAACTGGGAAATGTCAAGCATGATTCTACAGAAAAAACGAGCACACGATTTAACGTACGTTGTATAGTTGGAGATGGAAGAAAAGCTGGATGTGACATCAGAAATGTTTGAGGAGCAAAGAATAGTGCAATGTTGTCTCGGGAAAAAATCGAATCAATAAAGTGGCGTTTTGAAGAGAGAGTACCGAGAGGATACACCGCTGTTCAGAACAACCAATCGCACGGAAAGCGCGATAAGACTGAAACCAAAATGTACAAAAGACTGAAGCTTAATCAGACAGTCCAGATGAGGAGGAATTGAGAACTGAACAACGAGAGCTCAAGCCAAGAAGCTTGTGGGTTGAACGTTGGTGAAAATGCATAGACTCTGGCCATCAAGGAGAGGATTTGGCACGTTTGTGCCTCCTGTAGACTACGCTAGTTCTCGTTATATACACCTCGTGATGTATGACGCTTACCTAACACCACATCACACCACACCAAATTACAGACTGATGACTCACTCAAAGTCACGCCTCCAATCCCCGGGATTAACAACAGCTGTCGGTTTCTTATCCCTAACCCTGTTACGATCTGCTTTTCTGTTTTGTTCCGTTGTTTATTGTTCGACAATCACATCAGCACCGATGGCTCTCCGTGACGGGGGCGAGCTTCTAACGATACCAGTCAGATAAAAAAACAGTAGGGGAGCAGTTTAGAGTGACCAATTGACCTAAATCTCTTTGAAATGTCAGAGGAATTTGGAGTCGGCAAGTAATAATAATTTATAATCTCAGTATTGTGGATGAAATCGTCCAGCGTCTGCCTTCTTTTGATCTGAAATCGAAACGTGATCCGTATCGTTGTTGGTATCTTAAATTGGCCGTTCTCAAATGTGTCCAAGAGTGGAGACTTCAAGCTGTCGTGCTGACTTTATAATAAGACGCCTTCCTTGAAAGTTGCACAGCGAGTGACCGTTTTAATGATATAAAAAGTGTTTGAGGAGATTAGAATGGACTTTAAGTGGTGTTTCATCCACTGTCTCAAAGGGAATCGTTATTTAGATTGCTGTTTTTTTCAATATATCTATATTTACATGACGGTTCCTTCAAGGCACAGGAAATATTGTGGGCCCAAAACATGCACGTGAATGTATGAGGGGTTATGGGGGATTATTGATAACCGTATTTTTGTTCCCTTGATGCCAATTGTCCAGGAGAGAGTGGAATTTAGCTCCGATTTAGATCGACTCGAAATGCTACGCTTATAGAGGAAAATCGATCTAGAGGAGGATTTACTAAAAGCTATTTCACCTAGCCAGTGCGGACGAACAAGCGAATCCCATTCTATCTTTAAAGAAAATGCCCAGATCCCATGTTTTACAGCAATCAATTTGGTATTTTTCTTGATTTATCCCTCTCGATTAATTAAACACAGACCAAATTCAGTGCAATCGTGCTGGTCTCCGCCTCTTTTCCACGCCCTAGGCCTCCCCAACCCACACCACAGTGTTCCCCATGGGCACGTCTGTGATTTCACAGTTGAGTTTATCAAGCCAGCCGTCCAGGATGAACAAGGAACTCTGAGAAGGGCTCATGAGGTACTGCCCGAACAGGCCGCTGGCCGTCATGACGCGGTTCTGCCGGTTCCAGCGCCACTGCGACGCCGGCGTGGGCTGCTTCAGGCTTTTTATCATTTTGACATTACCGCTGCTCAGCTCCACGAACAGGGCGTCGGTCTGCTGACCTGAGCTGCCAAACACGTTGTACTGGTGGATCTCGGTAAACGAGGGCATGAAGGCCAGGTCAGACAGGTGCAGGTTGGTGTGGATGTCGAAAGGGTTCCCGATCACGCCTCGTACCGAAATGGGTTGAAGGCGCAGCATGCCGCGCCGGTCGTCCACGGTGACCAGGTGATGGCCGTCTGGCGATACGTAAGGGGTGCCGCTGACATCGCGGTTAGGCCCTATTACGTTGTCGGTTACACTGTCCACGATGAGCTGAGGGCGCACGGCACCGGTGGAATCAGCACGGCAGTTGACGAAGTAGTAGCCACCCAAGTGGGTGTAGGCCAGGGATTCTGGGATGCATTCGTACTCCTGCAAGCTGATGTTCTTCACGTAAGCCGTGCTCTCCAGGTCGATCTTATGCAGCGCTGGCTCATTCTTATGCAGGATCATTCCAAACCTAGAGCAGAGGAGAGAGTCGTTAACTTAGGGGTTTGTAAACGATTAAACATGCACCTCCGTGTTCCCTTCGGTTTCTAATTAACTTATGCCTCCAGGTTCAAGATGATACAGAAGCTAATAGAACTCTCGTTTAATGTTATATTGGCACTATTCCACCAAATGTGTCAGAGTTTATTTTTTCAATTAATTATTAGTTATATAGGTTTTAACCCTGTTTTTCCTAGTCAAAGTCACGTGTCCTCTCTCAGCAAGGCAAATAGTCCTGGAGAACTCAGGGACCGGGAGTAAGGGTGTCCTGGACGGGACATCACTGATACATTTTCAAATGTAGGTTGTTTTCCCAAAATAATTATTTGGCAAGTTCACCAGTACCTTGGTATTCATTCATTTGTTCCAGAAGGCGTGTCAAGGGCTGAAAACGAGGAATTCAGATAATTTGTTTTCCTTTAAGAAATAGTATGAATGGAATTAATCCATTCCAGACCCCAGAAACATTGCATAAGGCACAAGTACTCCACGTTTAACGAGGGCTTGACTTACGATATTTCGATTTTATAATGGGAGCCCGATACATACATCAGAAATACACATTCAACAGCAACCGTACTCTGAATTTTAAATTACAAATTTTCCCAGGAAGTGTGACATGTGGTGGATTTAATAAATGCTGGGAAATTGAGGAACGGGGGGACAAAGTGAGGAAAAGCCATTGTTATGCAATAATCATTTTTGTTTTTCACTTTCAATATATAGTTCATTAAATTGCATCATATATTCCTTACTTTATTATAAAATAAGCTTTGTGTTAATGGTTTTATCCAACTCTAGTTTAATTATTTACTACAAATATAAAATTAGGACAGCTTTTTTAAATAGGGTGTGGCTACAGTAAGGAATCTTTCACAGACAAAAACTTGCTTGTTTGCATAGTACTTTTAAGCTACTAGACCTAAAACCTGCGTCTACCTACTTTCAACTTCTAAACATATGGTCAAAGTCAATCTTCCAACTTGACTGACAAAATACAAAGTAGAGGTTCGGTTTGTGAGCGCCACCTTCTATTGGAAAGCATAAATACCTAACAATTAAAGCTAAATCCAAACTACTGCTGTGTATTTGCCACCTGACTGCACAAAGGACTAAAAAGTGAATAAAATAATGACTGGAAACTCAGACCCGCATGACAATGGGCGCACAGGTGGAACTCCATGACCTTAGAAAGTATCTCAGCTAAACCATTTGTACTCCTCTAGAGTCTTATCAAGTGAGTTACGATTTAACAACTGACAGTACTGGATAAATCTCTGTGAAATACACCTGCAGAGACCTCAAGCTTCCTTCTGCCCTCGGGTTTGCTTCCAATAACTAACTCCTGAGTTCCTGAGTGAGACTAATCTTACAAGCTGAGAAGTTCAGGAGAAACTCGAAGCTCATGAATGATTATTATGATGAGAGAAAAAGATGTAGCTACACAAGCCGAATCAAAACCTGGACTGCTAGGAATAAAAATGAATGAATCCAGGTTCTTCCTGGGATCTGGTCTGGTTTGAAGACTGAAGCTTCAAGACTTCCTCAGACTGTCTCAACTCCTGGGTGATGATCTGGGCAACCTTCGCATACGATAGCTGGTCATCCCTAGTAGTGATATGAGGGACACTAACAAATTAATAATATGTGTAGAATATTCTCATGTGTTGCTTTTCATGGTGGTGCTTCCAACTGGCATTTCCCAGGAATATCTCAGCCCAACATTCCATTCCAACACTTCCTGTCCAGTGACCAGATTTATTGCTGTGGGACTGTGGTGGCCTAGTGGTTAAGGTACTGGACTATGCACCAGAAGGTCCATGGTTCAAATCCCACCTCTGCCACAGTTGGGTCACTGAGCAAGCCCCTTAACCCACAATTGAGTGGATTGTAAGACTATAGTAATTGTAAGTTGCTCT
>JAUZSU010188537.1:0-12192 GCA_034780255.1 Parotocinclus maculicauda
GGGAGGACATGCAGACTCCACACAGAAAGGTCCCAATTCACTCCACGCTGGGATCGAACCGGCGACCTTCGTGCTGTAAGGCAGAGGTGCTAACCACTCAGCCACCGTTATAGCACTACATGTGATTTCAAATTTAATTACAGGTTCTGTTTTAGATGTTGTAACGTTGTAATGTTGTATGTATATATATATATATATGTGTGTGTGTGTGTGTGTGTGTGTGTGTGTGTTTGTATGTATGTATATATCACATTTGTTTTCCTAGAATTTCTTGGTACAGGAAATAGGGTAAGATACAGAGGGGTTGCCAAAGTGATAACCAACAAACATCTGATTAGCCACTGTGGGTGCCACTCGAAACATAAACATACAATACAAGAAAAACTACTTTTTGCAATCTAGCTAGGTTTATGGTTTATTTTAAATATCCTGAAAATATTGGCTAGTTTGATATTACTGTCTCCTAGGCGTGCTAATGGCTAAACATGAAATAGTAGCCCAAATCATATAATAATTTCTGCTGGTGTTAATAGTCACCACGTCTAGAATTCTTAGCTTACAGGTATGATGCCACAGTCAGATAAAAGTTATGTGAGCAATGAGTGGTTTGACTGTATTGGAAATATATTTTTATATAATAAATGTACAAATCACGAAGGTAAAAAAAAAGGAATAACGTAAAAGCTTACTTTGTGTACTAATGTCTGATACTGTTTAGCAATTAATGTCATATGCAATGGGCAAAACAGTGGTGCAGTGGCAGGGTACCAATCCATTGCCTCACTGCTCTGACAATAGGTTGGTACCCTGTATATTTTTGGTTTCTAGCCTTGCTCCCTGTGTTGCAGATTGAGCCCCAGCTCCCTACAAACTTGGCCGGTATGAAACATGAGTGAACGAATTAACCTTATATGTGATTTCTTCTACATCACACCTAACCTTACTGTATAATATTTTACCTACCACTTTCTTCCACTTCATCCGTCTGTTCTGGTACCAGGTCTTAACCTGGAGCTGAGTGAGACCGAGAGCCTGAGCCAGATCCAATCTGCACAAACACAAACAAATAGTGCAAATAAGTACAAACTGCATGTAAACTACTGTATAAAAGCAAATACAGCGACTGAGAGAAAAGAATTAGTGGGTGTAAGATTATGGAAATAAACCTAACATCATATTTGTAACATTTCTTTTTTGTGAACATATGTTAGGATGAGATTTGAAGGTAAACAAACTTATTTACAGTTTTATGGTCACCAAATAAATATGGGATTGTATATGATTTTTATTCCCTTTTACAAACTTGGCCTTCTTATTTGAACTTTTGCATTTACATACTAACTTGGCAGCAAACAGGAAAGGCGCTGACACAAATCTCAAAGTCACCTGTCATTACACATAAAAGCCAGTGGGTGGTCATTCACACTAGTCCAGATGTCCATCTAATCACTCTATAATCAGTGAATCTGGCGTGACATATCAAAGACGGATACACATCACCATCTGGAAGAGTCTTCCCAGACTGACTATACTTGCAGACCTTCTAGTGAATCCTGCCACCATTTATCTATACAGGAAAATCAGTAATCCTATCATATGAGCTCTGAGCTCCCTTCAAGGCAGCCGAGCTTCCTCTGGCCTTTTCAGCAAGCTTTCCATGACTAATGCAGCGATTGGTTTGGCGGTAACGTGATAGTCAAGGCTGAGTCTGGAGTGTATGGCCACATTATCAAACGATCAGACAGAGATTCCTGTCATGTCTCCCTTCAAAGTGACTCCCAACAGGCCCAAAGGATTAACCACCCCTACCGCATAGCCTTAGCCAGGCGGAGAAGCACTTGCCCATTGATGTCGGACAGATGAATCAGTTCGAAATAAATGTATTCCACTTTATCCACAGATAACTTGGATAACTTAAGTCAGGGGGTGTATGTTATAAGGCCATGCAGAAAATGATTCATTTGAATAACAGAATAATAGTGCTAGAGGTCGCAACACATGTCACAACATAGTTGAGGAATTTTGTCCAATTCTATGCTAAGGTAAATAATAATAATAATAATAATAATAATAATAATAATAAGAAGAAGAAGAAGAAGAAGAAGAAGAAGAAGAAAAAAAAATACAGTTAAATACAGTTAAAAACATTCAGTATTTTAATAAGCAATAATATAAATGAAATAAAGCATTTTTATATTACCCATTCATAATAGAAAATATATATAATATAGTAATAAGTATACATCTGCAATGGTATCTTAAAATGATCCTCCAATGTTATTTAAATTTCCTGTTGTAATGCTTTTTTCTCCATTGAGAAAGTCATACAGGGACATAAAAACTACCACTGACAGCAAATAGGCCAAGGTTTAGATATGAACAGGGTTATGGCAAAGAAATCCAAACTTTGACAACATATGTATTCAATTATTAAAATCTAAAATATATATGTAACTCAAATAATTAACCATGTATAATGGTTCAATTCAAATAATGTTTGGGTTTTTTTGTTTTTAATTGGTACACAGTTTAAAACATATTAAACATACGATCCTGTTTAAATGTGTGTTCTTCCTTAACCTGCGTGATTTTGCACTACATAATCTGAGTTTCTCCACTTATTTTACATATATAAATTGAAAAGTCAAAAATCCATGATATGGTATTACTAATAAAATTAGCTTTTGACTTTTTTTCTAGCCGAAGTTGTCTATTCTTTGCATACTATGATAGTAGACAAGCTCTAATTACTCAATGTCTCATTATGACAAAGAATACCCTGAGTGCACAATATAAATACAGAGGAATCAAATTGCATTATTTTTCACCCTTGGATTTCAGACTTGTATGCACAATATACTCCAACCATACTTCTTTAGGAGGTGTTTGAGGTTATTTTGAACTGAGGCGATGATGGTTCTAATTATCTCTACCTTTTAAAAACAATTATGACTGAGGTACATAAATCAAATAAATCTTTATTTTGATGTGTTTCTCAGTAGTTTTATAAGATTTTGATTGCCTGGCTGCTTGAACATGTTAAGCAGTGGCTGACTTGCTGAGCCAAAAACCACAAGAGAGATATTGTGTGTGTGTGTGTGTGTGTGTGTGTGTGTGTGTGTGTGAGCGAGAGAGAGAGAGAGAGAGAGAGAGAGAGA
Source organism: Parotocinclus maculicauda (assembly GCA_034780255.1). Taxonomy (NCBI): domain Eukaryota; kingdom Metazoa; phylum Chordata; class Actinopteri; order Siluriformes; family Loricariidae; genus Parotocinclus; species Parotocinclus maculicauda. Next base: position 3,159 of record JAUZSU010188537.1, read on the forward strand.
GTGTTCAAGCAGACCTGCAGTGTGGTGATCACTTCATTCTCACACTTGTCTGGAACTGGGGAATTTACCCAGATAATATTTCCCATTCATCTGGGACTTTGCCCACTACTAATAATGACCAGTGTGTGTGTGTGTGTGTGTGTGTGTGTGTGTGTGTTTGTGTGTCAAGGCAGAGAATGTCTGCCAAAGTACTGCAGTTTATGTAATACAGATGAAAACATACTATGCACAGTTACAAAAGTATATACTATTATAAGAGATTTTAATGTTCTGTAATGTACTTGATTTAATAACATTTCAAATATGGAGTACAAATTATTGTCACATTTGGAAATATTCAGAGATTTCATGGATGGTTTGTCAAAGTCTCTCCACTATTCAAGCTACAGTCTACAATATGACAGATGCTAGGCCAATAGGGCCAAACATGAATGCTAAAATAAAATGGAAAATGTGTTAAGACTGAGAAAGAACAACCCAAGAGAGGCAACCTAAGACACATGGATTACCTCATCTCATTGTACAAAGCTCCAAAGTGTTTTATATACACCTGTGTGTGTATTAAATGATTGGCATGAAATCGGTGTAATACATTTCTGTTTGCTGTTTTTGGCATGCATCCCTGTTCTCTTGAATGGGGGTAGTGTTTCTTTTACAGGACTTTTTTCTCTCTGCTATTCAAAAGCACTTTCTCAACTAAAATATTTTGCCCCATTCGAGACATTCTCAACAACATAAATCACAATGTCATCATAATATTCAGATTCTTTCAGTCACCAACATCTGCTTTATCTATTTTTTGAGTACGGAAATCTATTTAAAATTATCAAGTCATGTAAGATTCCTTTCTGTAGAAGCTTCTTAGTATTTCACTGTAATTAAATGTGACTTTGATCAATAGGATGCAGGTACGTTGCCAATTTTGCAGTAATAAAGGCAGACAATTTTGGCATCAGGTGCAGGGAAAATGCAATTATGGCATTCCTTATAGGATTGTAATGAAAGGATCAAATATTCTAACTGACCTGTCTGGAGTGGAAAGGTACTTCTGCTTCTGGAACTTCTTCTCCAGCCCCATGAGTTGTGCCTCAGTGAAGATGGTGCGACTGCGTCTCTGTTTCTTCAGCCTGGGATTACAGTGCTCTGTCTCTGATTCACTGCTAATGCTGACAGGTGTTTCACTGGGCACCGGCTCACCTTGCAGTGCATGTTGGGATGACACCAGGTTTAGGTGAGGTACACAGCTTGAGGGTGAGGGCTGTGTAACATGTTCCAGGCCACTGGGAGTTTGGCGGGTAATAACTGACAGCAACGGGTATGTGTTGAGAGGCCCTATAACAGTAAAAAATATAGATATGTGATTTATATAATAAATCAAGCAATTGTTGACTGCATAGTAAAGGAAATCTTAATTACTTTCATCAATTAATTTTATTTGAAAGCAACATAACTGTAAATATTTTTTTTGTTACGAACGATATAAAGATTTGTAATGAAAAAAGAACATATCCAAAAGCTGTTCCCATGCTTTTCTGATGACAAGTGTGAGTATGTACGTGAGTATGTACGTATGTTTATGTCATGCAGAAAATATAGATTTTTTTATCATTTTAATTGTTATAATATATTAGTTTTGGTTTGTATTTAGTTCCTATATATGAAAGTCTCAAATGTTAATAATTCAGCACCAAACTGAAAGTTGTACAACTATTTTTTAGTGCTTGATCTATGGAAAAAACTACACACTGCCCATTGTTTAACACTGCAGTGGGTAAAATGATTTTAACACATTGGAATTATTTACAGGTTGAAAAAGGAGCATTGTTTCACATGCAGTAAATCTTTAAAATGGGCTGTTCAGCTTGAACAGAAGATAAGTTATGACATAAGGGTAAGAACATACGTGTTAACCCAGGTGAAGTAAATTATGGTATAGGAACTTTGTCCAAAAAATAAAGTGGCTCTTAATGGTGACTCCATACTGATGTGACACTTCAGACCAGCTATATATTTAATCTATGTCCAGAAAATTGACCCTAAATCGCACTTGTTCCATTCGGCTAGCTAAAATGTAACCTCAAATGCTTTGCTGTTGTGTGGCCAGTTTAAGCAGCCATTATGTCTAACTGAACTAAATCCTCATTAATAGCCTGTCCCATCTCGCCTTAATGGTGAAGGGGAATCGTTAAGAGGTTTGACATCACTGATGTAGGTTACTGAACTGCAGAACTAATATGATGATGTAAGCCATGTTTTACATGACACACTTGAACTTTTAAAAGATAATGATTCTCCTAAATCTCTTCTATGTGTTTCTCTCCATCTCAGACAGCAGTGAGATGCCAGACTCCATAAAATTCAGACCAGATCACCCCTGAACTAAGAGTGATAATCCTTTTAAAAAGAATGACTTTTGGAATAAAATGTGGATCTTTGGATTTATCACCTATACTACGAGAGATAAAGATATATTTAATTGTTTATAGAGGCATTAATGGGAAACATTTCAGAAAAGATTGTTGTAAACTGAGGTAATCTTGTGTAAAGTAGGTGGTTTATTAAAAAAGGATTAAAGGACTAAACATGAACCTAGTAAACATTTGGTCTTATTACTAATATACTAATATACTTATATACTTATTACTAATATAATTACTTAATACTAATATGATCTCAACTAACATATTACTTACCAGTATGTATGGTTTAAGGCAAATAATAACATGCATTTACTTAGCACCTGCCACAATTTAGGGAAATGATTTTTAGTATCCTAATGGCAGGCATTAAACTATAATATCAACACTTCATCACTAGATTCTACATTAAATAGAATCTATAAACAACTCTTGTGGTACCCATTCTGTTGTTTTACACTTATATTAAAAGCATGATAAGTGCTCATGAGGTACAGCTTCATTTCACAAGCTCACCACCACAGTGACCCAAATTGTGTCTCTGCTCTGTCTACTGGTCAGGTCAGGCATTACACAGATACATATTTGGCTGTATCTAAGAGCAGAGAGGCCTGATTGGAGGCTATTCCCCAGTGCTGTGACTGTAACCCCTATCCACCCCTGCAATGAACTGCCACCCTATGTTAGAGTACATGATACCTTAAAATTCCAGCGATAAACTCTGGTTCTCCCTTTAAACTTAACCATGTTAAGCAAGGTTAAAACTGCTTAGTTACTGAGTGTGAGTAACAGTCATTGTTAGTTCTCCAACTAACACTACTTGTCTGTTTAATATTTGAACACATTTAAATACATAATAGTATTGTCATAATATTGTATTTTGTGACTAAATACACATAATATTGTCTTATTTATCTTACATACATATCCACTGGACTCTGCTACATATAATGTACAATTCAAATCAAATTAATCAACATTTTGGTGTATTGTGGAGGATTAAAAAACGAGGGGAAAGATTTCACATCCATTTGCTTAACGCACACACATACATAGCACACAGGTATAAACATGAGAATGACTTCATCTTAGAACGGTTCACAGCTAATGTTTCACCTGGTACTGCAAGTTGAGGCAGGAACACCTTTAGCTGCATTCTTTGACCATACATTGAGCATGACTCTCATGGTAAAATTACTGAATATTAATACAATCTTAATTTTAAAATTCTGCAATAATATCAATACTTTAAACAGACATAATTAATTTAATATAATGTGAACTATTTATCTAATATAATCTGAGACTTAAAAACTTCATGAGAAGCATAGTATTAGAAAATGTACTATTAGGAAATAGTACTATATGTGTGTCCTGAAATGCATGGAATATTCGTTTCATGTCATTTCCTAAATGTAAGGTACCTTATGTTTGTAAATCCACATTCTTATCTGTCAGCAACGAGTTTAGAGTTTACCCAAACTGTTTTAGAAAGGCAAAACCAATGTTGTTCAACTGACATCTAAGAAACCTGGTAGCAAACATAACACCCCTTATTTTGCTTTTAGCCATTCTTGTCCAAATTGCTACAGCTTCTAAAATGATTGTATTCCACAAGAATGATGTCACTTGGAACTTGTTTAAATCAGTAATGCAGTTAACAGTGTTTTGATTTGATAAGGTGTTGGCATCCCAAGCAGGGCTTTGGGACACACGTGTTACGTGTGTGCGTGCTTCATGTGTGTGTATACATTTTCTTTGATTTTTAACTGTCAAGATTACTAGATTTATCTGAAGACTTGTCAGTATCACATTTCTTGTATGTATAATATAAGTATCTATAACTGAAACACAAACCTCTGAAACTTCTTTACAGCCTTCATAAATGTCCAGAGGCACAAACTTCTGATTTTCTTAAAAAGTGTAATTCAAGAATTAACCATAAACAATGAAGACAAAGAGTGAGAGACCAGAAATAAAAAAAGAAAACGCAGCATAAATAAGGATAAAGCTGCACATAAAAAGAGAAAATGTTTTTACACTTGACTGAAGTTTTTAAAAATTTTCTGTAATCTAATTTTTAAATACATTATTGCATTGGTTATAAGTACAGCCATGTATTTTTGGCATATTAGTACTTTAATCCTTTTTTTATTTTTTTTATTTTGCATAACATTCTTTTTTTTTTTTTTCAAATTAAATTGGCATTGGCAGATTGATCTATAGTCTGTCTAAAGAAACTCCCAAGAATTCAAACAAGCTAGATTTTTTAAATGCTTTAGCTTTATTACAGGTTAATGTGTTGTGGACGGACTTGTTTAAATGTCTAGAAATGGCATCGTAACAATAGATTTGTAATCATCTCTAGCCTTAACCATGGGATTTTTGTATAAAAAAGAAATGTGTAAATAAATAATAAATGTTAAGCTTACTTACTTAATTAAAGGACTTCAGTGCTAATCGATAATATAAGATTACAAATAATCTACTTTATGCAATTCAGTTCACACATCTTAACGAAAATGCCATCAGTGAATTATGTTTTCACTGTATATTAAATACACTAGGTTTGCACTGACTGAATAACATAATTGTTTCATAGCACAAAATAGTTTATTTTCAAACATCATGTAATAATCAGAAAACACAAGGATTAGACAAAGTATGTTTACTGTTTATTTTTAATCCCATAGCCGCTCCTTGCCTAGGAATACTCTCTGGAAGAAGCTCTTGATATATAGCTGCTTTTCATCACCTTGTCTTGGGAGATTATACCAGTGCTGAGTTATTTATCTGTCATTCACTCCACAAAGAGATGAGAAACCATTCTATGCTAATTGGTATAATGTTAGCATTACATGTTTCTTTACTCAACACTTATATTGGATCTTCAGGATCGTTTAATATTACACTATTAAAAATCTATATTTTTGATGGAAGATGAGGAAGAGGGTTATATGCATGACAACCTAGTTTTATATACTGCACAACCATCTGAGTCCACCCTTCTGGGACTGCGGTGGCAAAGTTGTTAAGGTACTGGACTGTGGACCTAAAGGTGCAGGGTTCAAATCCCACCTCTGCACTGCTGCCGCTGTCCTCGAACAAGGCCCCTAACCCACAATTGTTTGCATTGTATGACTGCATTCCTTGTAATGAACTCTGGATAATCTGCTAAACAAACTAAGTGGAAGCTTTCTGGAAAAGTATCTACAAAAATATACAGGTTCTCCCAGTTTAGGGATATAAACTCTTCCTGCATGCAGTAATGAATCTATGACTTGATGACAGGAATGTGATCGATTAGAAGTTAATGATCTACTCTGAATGTATTAAGTCATTTGAATGATGTTGTCAGCCACATGGTTGAAGGTGTAAATAATAATAATAATAATAATAATAATAATAATAATAATAATAATAATAATAAAATGTAGAGCTAAATCTAGGGTTTGGGATTCAGTCTATAAGGAAACTGCATTTTGATACAAAGTCCACTTTCCTTTTTAGTTTTAAACTTTGCTTCTATGAACGTTAATTAAATAAAATGTGAAAATGTACATTCTACAATTAGTCATTTAACACTTCACCCAGAGTGACTTACAACAAGATATAGTTACAATGTAAAATCCAAGCAACCGGGGTTTAAGGGCCTTGTGTAGGGGCCCACCAGTGGCAGAATGGCAGTGCTAGGGCTTGAACCTTGTACTTTCAGGGCTACAGTCTAGTAACTTAACAACTGAACCACCACAGTCCCACCACTATAAATTAAAATCATAATAATATAAGCCTTATCCTGTCTTCCATGTCAGTGTACAGATTCTGGAGCTGAATCGAGAATTTCCTCTGGATATTGATACATCAAAATATAACAAATAATATACTTCCAGTTAAATTATATCAGTGGTTTATTTAGCACTGATCTATGTTAATCAGCTTTGTCATAAAAACTTGAGAGGGCTTAAGGCGCAATCAGTGGTAAGATAAAAGTTTATTTGAGAGGAAATGTGTAAAGTTAAATTGACTTCTGACAAAAGTATTTATGAATGAATATGAGTGAGTAATTAATGCTAATTCCCTTAGATCTACCACAGAATTTCCCATGTTTCACACATTTCCAGTGCCCATCTACTTTATATACTTTACAAATTCCCTGTTGGAATATGTTACAACGGCCCCTTCTGGTTAAATATAGTAATAACAGGGAGAAAAATCCCTAGGATGCCACACAGTTCTGTTCTCTGTCAAAGAATCCAGAAGCCAATCTCTTCTTAGGCTGTGCTAGCTTCTGTCCCAGCCAGATTCTAAATTCAGAATTACAAGCCACCGAAGACGTGGCATATAGAATATCTCACACCAGGTCTACTTAGTATGACATGGTTCTGATATTTGGACTGGGTTGACACTCAATCCTTTTCCTGAGCTGCCGAAACCCACAAACCACTCTGTGACCCTTAGCTAGTCTTTAACAACAGGGTAATATGTGTGCAAGCATGCTAATATATGTATTTAAACTGTTCCTGACCTTTGTTACTTTATCACACCCATTTATTCAAATGTGTAGGCTCTGGTTTCAGTATTTGAAAACAGAGCAGTCATTATAATGAGGCACGTAAGATTTAACAAATTTATAGGTCAAACTCAACTGCTGGTATTGCATACGCAATTCATTACTCATGTTTTAAGTGGCAAATACATCAGTAATTATCAAGAAGTAATTACACACACTACATTTAATCATCTGCAATCAATTTGAAATTAAATGTATTTAGTTTATAGATTAAAATGTGCAAATGATTTATACAAACTGTAATATGTAAGAATGGGCCTCCAGTGGTGATGCTAAATGTTGTGGCCTACTGACCTGAGGGCGTACCAACTATTGCTTGATTTTTATCCTGTAAGATTGTATCAGTATACAGTACCTCTCGATAAGAAGGGCTGCTAAATGACTAAATGTAATTTAGTAAACATGTAAATTCAAGTAATTCAGTAAACATCAGTTGATAAAACCTATTCTTGTAAATTACAATTTACATTGATATCTAAATTGACTGGTTGCATGTACTTGTACTCCCTTTATTTCAGAACACATTAAAAACTGAGATATCTTCCCTTTCTTACCTGTAAACATTCGTCATGACATATAAGTATGGCTATGTGTGTATGATTGTATATAATTGGAGTGAGTCTTACAGAGCCAAACATATGTACCTATAAGCCATCTAACCCACACCCAGTGTGTCCCACACATATACTCTTATGAATGAAACAACAAAAGAGCTTTCAAATTGCCCAGGCCTTAGGGCAAAAGTGAGCAATCATTATGAGCTAAATCATTATAAGCTAATTGTAATTTTAAAAAATTATGATCCAGGATAGGTGTGTTTAGGTTTCAACGCCATGAAGCATATACTGACGTGAGTCTGTGATAATTGGTTATTTCAGTAATATAAGCCTTGTGTATCCTTAGGCAAATTAAGTAAGTCTAAAACCAACTGGTTTGGACTTTTAATGTGATATTTTAAAGTAATGTGTCTTGTTTTGGGGTTGTGTTTATTGCAGTTTAAATGATTTTGGCAATACAACAACCAGAGTGACCACGTAACAACAAAAAAGGTGTGGCATCGATAAAGTAATTGATCAAATTCAGTCATGGATTGTTAAATGGTATTGTTCTAATATTGTTATTGAGGCACAGAGTCAAAAATAACACAGTATGATATAGGTAGCGAAGAGTTATGCAAAAAATCATTTTGTAATTCATATCTTGATGTAACTATAATATTCATACTGCCCAATTCATAGTATGCATGCAAGACATTTTGAAGTTACATGAACAATTGCAGCTGATCCATTTAAATAGACAAAGTGGCTATGCTGAATCATGTCCTAAGTTCATTTTCCCTTTTAGCAATACACATGTATATAATTCAGCATTCCCTTGGTTACTAATTTAACAAATTTTACAAATGTTCATATGTATTATGTTTTGTGCTTGCCATCACTTGTAAGTACATTATTAAACCTTTTACAAGCATCGTGGCTTTACGCGAACTTTAAATAGGATTTAAGCATGCAGTCATTAGCTTGTGTTGCTGTCAGTATGATGTGTCATTAATCCTTTGGTAAACTTACACAATTAAGGTGATTTTGAGAAAATTGACATCCATGGCCATTGTGTTACATTAAAAATAGTGTTAAAATATAAAATACACAAATTAAATGAAGATATTAAATGCACTGTAGCTAATGCAGTGTGTATGTGGCAAGACATTGTTCTTAATTATAGAAAAATGTTATTATATATTACTAGAAAAATTTTATTACATATTACAGAGAAATATACAAAGAAAATAAAGTTTTAAAAAGTCCCTGCAAATACTATACGTGTAATATGATCATCAGTCAATATAATACTGTTAAATATAGTTTATTTAGTGTATTATGTTTTTAGAAATTTGAGGGTATATGAAACTTTTGAAACGTATTAAATCATAGGTGAAATATGACTGATTACTTGCACTGTATTTGGAAAAGTACTGTGGGACAAATAATTGCAAATAATTGTCCACTGGGGAGAGAGAGAGAGAGAAAGAGAGAGAGAGAGAGAGAGA
>JAUZSU010188548.1:0-12191 GCA_034780255.1 Parotocinclus maculicauda
GTTGGGTCCTTAAGCAAGGCCCTTAACCCACAATTGCTTGAATTGTAAGAATATATCAGTTGTAAGTCGCTCTGGATGAGGGCGTCTGCTAAAATCCGTAAATGTAAATGTAAACTGCTTACTTATTGGAAATAAAAAAAGGACTGTTTTCATTAAAGAAATGTTAAAAACTTGGTTTCCTACTAGTAGTAAATTGTTGCTTAAAATGTATTCAAGAATATTCTTGAATACATTTTCATTGTATACATATTACATTGTATACATTTCACATTTTCATATTCTTGAATACATATTCTTTGTTTAAAGAAATAAAACATTGTAGAAAATCATCTAATCTCCATATCGGGAATCCTATTGAATTGTTATACATGTGATTATGTTCTTATGCAACATGTAGGGCAAAATACAGGATAAATAATGTATTAGCATGTTAATAGCGCTGTAAAATTCTTTAAAGATTTAATCCCATTAATTCCTCCAAATTCCTCCTAATCACAATTCTGCATCCTCAATTTCAAAACTAAATATTTTTTTCTTAGCCATGGACTATAGTGGACAATATAAGCTTCAGCTGAATGCATTTCTTACTTTTAAACTTTGCAACCAGCCAACAATCCCACTGAAGGATGCGACGTGAACTTCTAACTTAATTAAATGAATTAATTAATGCTGTAGCTGTTCACGGATGCTGCATTTAATTACTGGGTTGCCAGATCCCGATAGTGAAACAAGCAACCAGGTCTACACATAAGAAAGCCCAAGAAAAGCAGTGCAGCTCTTAGAATAACAAACCATATTTGATTGTACTAGATTACTAGAAAATCTGATCAAGTCTATACAATAGAAATCCAATAACTGAATTCAAATCCAGCACTCTTTATCAGAATTCCTAATTTGATTTACGTTGTTTACATGACCACTTAAATTATCAGATAAGTGCAGAAATCTGACTGTGATCACATTATTAAGTGCATGTGCATGTAAGTGCCCATTGTTTGCTTCGACCGAGTAAGGGGGGGCCATTTAGTGGATGTACCCCTTGGGTCAACCCAAGCCCAATGCAGCCCTCCGATGGACTGGTGCCCTACCAAGGATGGGTAACAGAACCCATGGGACTCTGACACAAACAGAAATTAAACACCACACACAATGCAGAAATTCTCTGTCACACACTGTCCATGGGTAAAACACACAAATCCTCTAGTGACTTACACATTTAGAGCTCTAAAGGTTACTACAGAACCTACACCAGAATCTACACGTGGAAAACTGACCTCTCCTGGATGATCTTTCTCCAGGCTTCAGACTGGCTGATAAAGTCTCTCAGGTTGTCGTTGGTGACGATGATGCCTCCTGTTTTCTCTGCTAGATGGAGCAAGAACCTAAACAGAAAGAAGCCGGATCAGTAAACACGCTGAAGTGTTTATGCTCAGTTATCACTGAGGTTTAGAACAGGGAAAAACATTTCAGTTAAGACACAGGACAGAATCCCAAACACTGCGTCATGTTGTTGTTGTTGTTTCTCCTCTCAATTTATTTAGGGCAAATTCCCGTTCACTGTCTACTTCTCCATTATGATACACCAGCTCCAGCCTGGAAAAGCAGACTGACACTTCCACAGAAATTGTGTACAGGGGGACATTACTCAAAACAAATTTGTTCAGTTTTGGTCTAGGCTTAAGGGTGTGTGATATGTATTAGTTCGTTCATTCATTTTCTTCTCCGCTTTATCCTGGATAGGTTTTGTGGGAAAGCCGATGCCTAGCAAGGGCACAGGGTGCCAGGCATAAACAATCCTACACCATCAAATCTATCATAGGGCGCACACACGTGTGCCACTTTAGAGGCACCAATTAGCCTAAAATGCAGGTCTTTTACTTTTGCAGGAAACTGGAGTACCTGGAGTAAACCCACACAATGATTCTGATTGAGTATGTGGAATACAACTGTAATTGGATAAGCCAAATATATGCCAAAATATATCTAGAGGGAAAATGCTTTAATAACATTAATTATTATTCAGTAATTATTAATTAACATGAGCAATAGTACTGTTTCTATTCCCGAATTCATTGTTTCATCATCAACCCTGTGGACTGGGGTAACCTAGCGATTAAGGTACTGGCCTCTGCACTAGAAGGTCCAGGGTTCAAATCCCACCTCTGCCAAGCTATCACAGTTGGGCCCTTGGGCAAGGCCCTTAACCCACAATTGCTTGGATTGTAAGAATGTATAAGTTGTAAGTAGCTCTGGATAAGGGCGTCTGCTAAATGTCGTAAATGTAAACCCAGATTACAAATTTGGGATTCAACTCTGTCCTTTAAACAGCACATTAAGAACAGCTTTTTTTCATTTAAGGAACATTGCTAAGATCCGATCCTTTCTTACCCGTACTGCTCCAGAGGTTATTGTTTATGCATACGTATCATTTAGAATTTATTACTGCAATGCTGTACTGCATGGACCTCCGGCTCGGCTGCTGAACAGACTTCAGTATGTGCAAAATTCAGCTGCGAGGGTTTTACCTCATACCAGATCTTGAGATCATATTACACTTATTTTGGAACATCTTCGCTGGCTCCCTGTTCAGTACTGTATCCAGTATAAGGTAATTGTGCTCGTGTTTAAATCTTTGCATGGCTGTGCACCATCCTACCTAAATATTCTGTTTTAGATCTACTCTCCAGTACGCACCTTGTGCTCGGCCGAGCTGCTCTTGCTTAAAGTTCCTACCACAAAGTTACGTACTGTGGGTGATTGGGCCTTTAGTGTAGCTGGGTCAAAGTTGTGGAATGGTCTGCCGCTTGAATTGTGTGCTTGTTCATCCATCACTTTATTCAAGTCTTCAAATGGGACTGTGGTAGCCTAGTGGTTAAGACACTGGACTCTGGACCAGAAGGAAATGATACGTCCAGAAGGTCCAGGGTTCAAATCCCACCTCTGCCAAGCTGCCACAGTTGGGTCCCTGAGCAAGGCCCTTAACCCTTAACTGCTTGGATTGTAAGTCGCTCTGGATAAGAGCGTCTGCTAAATGCCGTAAATGTAAGTCCTATCTAAAAACACATCTCTTCCAGTTGGCTTATGGCTGAACCTAAATTTAGTTTTTATCGTTTTTTTTCTGTTTTTCTTTTATTGTTGCTGTTTATGTTGTATCTTAATTTCATTTAAACAATTTTTTTTCTCTCTTGCGTTTTTATTGTTGCTCTCATTGTACAGTGTCCTTGGGTGTCTTAAAAGGCACTAATTAAATAAAGGTTATTATTATTATTATTATTTTTATTATTATTATTATAACACCGGGCCCGTAATACCTGTCATCATGTGATGATATCCTTTGTCCACAGACCTCTCTGGAGGGGGTGAAGGACAGCAACCGCAAATCCTCCAGCTGATTAAGGAAGTGTCGTTCTATCAGAGATGAGAAGAAGGTTCAAAAAAGTGATTGGTGTGTACCAAAGTGTACATTGTGGAGTGTACATTACCAACGGATATTTCATGCAAATCTGTTGTCTAGCAGGTTCATACCAGAGGCAAATTTCCATGACCATACCATTTCTGTAACGTCTTTGCATTTAGGAAAAAGAAGAATCAAAATCCATGTCAGAAGTGACTACAAAATACTAGCAATAAGAAGAAAATGACAACTTTTAAAATGAATTTAAACAGAAAATAAAGAACCTTTTTGAGTTTTTCCAAGGTTTCTTCCTTTTAAGGTTTAAGGAGTTTTTCCTTTCCACTGCTGCCTTAGGCTTGCTCAATTTGGTTTAATTGATGTTATATTAGTAGATAATCTAAAATTGTAAAGTTGCTTTTAGGCAATGCGCCATTATTTGTTTGTTTGAGTATTTAAGGTCACTTTCAGCATCAGTGGTCATTTTAGAGACACACACAAGGTTATCCCAAGACTCGTCACCTAAATACACTCAGTCTCAAATCAGTGCCAATTTATCGTCAATATTTAGCCTCTCACACACACACACACACACACACACACACACACACACACACACACACACACACACACACACACAGGTCTTTGTACTGTGGGAGGAAACCGGAGTAAACCCACAAATTAAGGACCCAGGCCGCTCCACGCTGCAATCGAACAATGCTCTATTGCAAAAAAAGCTATAAAAATAAATTTGACTTCCATCTATCTAGGAATCTGGCAGATTCAACATGACTTACAACTGATAAAATCTCATCAATTACGACTGTTACAGTGTAAACGATTTCAGGTTCAGGGTCATGCTCAAGGATCCAAAATGAATTAATTTAGTCTATAATAAAACTTTCATAAACAGCGAACACAAAACCACAGATAAAAACTTGTCATGTCGGCAAGTAGCGACTCAGGCGGCCGATGCACTAGTGTTACTTCTCGTTTTTGGTGAGTATTCATCCACTAAGTAAATACACTATTGTAGTGTTTTTAACTGTTAAATAATCAAGCAACACGCTGAATTAATCAAACGTTCTCTTTACTTAACACTTCATACATCACTCTCGTATCACACGTGCTCCGTCCGTACCGAGCTTACAGCACGTCATATCCTACACTTTGAGTAGACACAACAGCTATTCACTGTAAAAATTTTATGATTTATAACATTCCTTTATTGTTAGAATTAATATTTTTTAGATATTTTAATAAATTTTGTGATTTTTTTTTTACGTAAAAGTTCCGCTAAACAGCGAAAATCCGCGATATATTTTTTCCATTAATATTTTTTGAAAACCTGCGATGCCACGAGGCCGCGAAAGGTGAACCGCGAAGTGGCCAGGATACACTGTACATCAAAAATTTAGATATATACGACTTAGCTTCCGACTTCAGGGGGCGTTCATGTGGAGCTTCCTCATGGGAAACTCGTCTTTCCGATAAAACCGGCACCACTTGAAAGTATGGTAAGATCTCAAATCTCTTAAATGAGCAAATATCCCACAAACACAATAGAAAACATTACACAAGTCCACTATGGCAGTGTTTTTTGTCTTTAATACTGTTGTATCTGTTGGATAGCATTCCCCAAACAGTTCACATTTACAAATAAAGGTGCTTCATTTAATTTTCAAGACTGCTGAGAACGATCTACAAAACAGGTGCACTTAAATGTCATTTCCTACTTTCCTTTAACTGTTTGCTCCTCTCTGTGCCCACTTCAGTCTCAAGGGCACTACAGAACACTAATATGTGAGCGCTTACTGCCTTGAATAGCAAGATTACACAACAAAAATTCAAACAATTGCAAGAAAATCAACAACTGCATACAGGATTGTGGGACGATTGTTAAATGCAGATTGGAAATAAATGGATTTACAGGTATGCACTGTTTAAGGAGCCCATTACGTTCTGTTACACAGGTCTTTTTGTGCTATTATAACATTAATTTTAATGTTATTTTCACAAGGAAATTGCACGTGACTGATACATAAATACATCACACAAGTGGAACACTGCCATCTTTACATCATCCCTACTGCCACCACATTTTTCTTAAACTGTAAATACAGTCTGCATCTTACTTTACAATCTTCCCACAATTTTGGGGCTTAATCCTGTTCCCAGTTCTTGGATTTCGGCTACTGTTTGAACATTCATGGACAAAAAGAATAACACGCTGAGATAGAAATGTCGGCTTGTTGAATTTAATCTATCCTAGCCCGGTTTGTACAAGCTTTTGTTGACTGTAGATGAGATGCTGTTATTAAAATATCTGCTCAAGTCTTCTGTCCTTTCATGCTGGAGGCCGATGTACCAATTTGTGCTGTTCAAAAGAGCAAACAGCAGGTCCCAGTTCAAACGTAGTTCCCAAGCAGTGGGTGGGGTTACTCGTGTAAGAAAGGGGTGGGATTATTCTAATGAACCTGTTTGTGACGTATGAGACGGAGCCAAATATGAATCCTGTTTGTGGACCTAGACAGCCCACAAAGTCTGTACTTTGGTAGATTCTCTTGATATATACAATTGTATTATGAAAAAGCGAGTTCTACATCATAAGACTAAAACAAACCGTATCAGTTATAAGTCGCTCTAGCCAGTGGCACAGGGGCAAAGCAGGAACAACCCCAGACAGGGCACCAACCCATCTTAGGGCACACTCATTCACACATTAAGGGCACTTAAGAAACACCACTTAACTTAACAAGCATGTCCTTGGAATGTGCGAGAAAGCCAAAGAAATGGGGATTAAACCCACGCAGAAATGGGGAGAACATGCAAACTCCACACAGGCAGAGCCCAGGGTTGGGATCAAACAGTGAGGCGCTTTGGAGCTGTGAGGCGGCAGTGCTAACCACTGCACCAAAGAGTCGCGACTAAAATCATAATCTATGAAAACATTTTAGATTCCTTACAAAGGGAATTTTGACTAAAGTTGCTTGATCAAATTTTTCAGCTGTAGTGTTGGACAAGCGTTCCGTTTGGTTCATGCGTCCAGTGTTCTTCAGGTATAGGCGTACAAAACTCGCCTGTCCAGGGAAAAGCACGATCAGACCCGGGGCAAGAACAAAGTAATGCAAAAAGCATTTGATAGCCACAAGGGGCAGCATATTCATGCAAAGCTATAATTTCATTATTCACTGCAGGGCTTGTCTCGATAAAAAGGGCTGAGGTGTGTGTAGCGTTTTACAGGCTATATGTATATTGAATTAAGTGGATATTAATATATTTAGCTCAATCAACAGGATAAAGGAATAAAAAGAAATAAGTATAACGCATTTGGCTACAACAGAAATGTTAAATGGGGCATGAAGACCCACTGACCGACTCCCACCTAAGGGGATGAAATTCCTGCACATTTTAATGCAATAATGTTTTAAAAATAAAATGTACCGTATGAATACGTTTTTGCGCCTTAACAAGAATGCATGCTCACTGTACTGCTTACTTTATTAGGTACACCTGTTTAACTGCAGTTAAAGATTTAATCAGCCACACGCACAGCCACAACTCGGTGCATAAAGTTTGAACTGCTGACGCTCAAACCTACATTGGACAAAAGAAGATTAGAAAAATGTTGCCTGGTCTGATCAGTCCAATTCTGCTGGGATTTGGTGTTAACATCCTGCTTTGTATCAAAGGATCAGGCTGCTGGTGGTGTTATGGTGTTATATTTTCTTGATACATTTTGGGCCCCTTAATACCAACAGAGCATTGTTTAAACCCCACAGCCTACCTGAGTATTACTGCTGACCATGTACACCCCTTTAAGTGTATCATCTTCTGATTTCTACTTCCAGCAGGATAACACTCCATAAAAACCAAAGCTCAGATCATCTCAAAACTGGTTTATGAACATGATAACGAGGCCAATGTAACTCAAACAGCCACCAGATATCAATCGAATAGAGAATACAGATTTAGGATGTGGTGGAATGTAAGATTAACATCATGGCTGTGCAGCCAACAAATCTGCTGCTACTGCATGATGCTATCACATCAATATGGACCTAAATCTCTAAATATCTGTCACACAGTATTAAGGCAAATATAAAGGGGGTCCAATCCAGTATTAGCAAAGTGTATGTAATAAAGTGGTAATAAACCTTATCCATAAGACTGAGTATGGATTAGAAGAGCCATGTTTTCTCACAGGCACAAGTGAGAGCTGATTTAAGTGAGAATGCACTTTACGTAAACTCATGAAATCCTCAACGATACAGGACTCAGGATGGAACCAATTCAAAACTGGCCCTAAATGATTTTTCAATTGTAAACTGTATGCTATGAAAAACACTTACGTGTGTGAAGATGAAGGTGCGTGTGAGTGATGCATGCATAGTTTTCAGGCTGGATAGCAGAATATATCCATTAATGAGAATGTAAATTAAAATGGCACTGGAGCACTGAAAAACCTAACACGAGTGTGATAAACAGGGGAGCAATTGTAGCAGCCTGCACAGAAAAATAACTGCACTTTACACAAACACAATGTTCTGGTGATTTAGTGACGTCTTTGCTGACCTTTTGCTCGGTGTGGGTGCTTTATTCTTAAACCAAAGCTTTCAGAATACAATATGAGTTTCTAATTATAAGATGCATGAATAGACTACTGGGTTTATGAGTGAGTGATATGTATAGTGAGACCCAAAAGTCTGAAGGAACCAGTGACAATGCTTGTTTGGATCCACCTCTATCCCGCAGCTGTTCTTCCATTATCAGTTCCAGTCCTCATATCCTTATTCAGACCACATCAGACTTTCCCTCCCGTCCTCCTCTTCACTGATCATGCCACAACACCAACTTTTCCACCAAGGACATGACAACCTACAGTCAATCTGGTTCTTCCCCTTCTAGCTATGCTGCTATAGGTAGTGCTGCTGGAGTGCTCTTTTCTCTCCGAGCTGCTGTTCTGGTACCAGTTCCAGCACCACAGCACACCACTCCTGCATCAGTCTACTGGTCTTCATTAACAATAACCAGTCCCACCAGAGTGCAGGAACTCCCTCCATCATTTAGTTATTAGGAGATGATGTGCCTCCAATAACTTACCGCTAAGAACTCATCTTAAATCTATTTCATTATTTAAATTTAAATTGTATTATTAATTTAAATCTTATTATTAATTTAAATTGTATTATTTACTTCATTTTACTATTATTACAACTAAGTTATTTTGATTAACATCTAGGCCACCCAAGCAGGTCAGGTACCTTTTTGATTCTTGGTCCTCCCAAGGTTTTTCCTTCTATATTTAGGGAGTTTTTCCTTTCCACTGACGCCCTATAGAAATACATTTTAAGTGCTATAGAAATACATTTTTATTTGACTTTACTTACTGGAGAAATAACCCCACAAATACATTATTATTTTATTGTTTATATATAGTATTGCGGGTGACACCATGATACAGAGGTTGGCACTGCCACCTCACAACTCAGAGATCTTTGGTTTGATGCCGACCAAGCGTTCTACCAGTGTGAAGTTTGCATGTTCTTCCCGTGTCTGCATGGGTTTTCCGATTTCCTCCAATTCAAAACAGTTGATGTTTCCAAAGTGCCCCTATGTGAGTATGAGTGTGTGTGCCTGGCAATGGATCGGGTTGTGTCACCTGTTGGGCACTGGCTCTCCCGTGACCCTTACCAAGGATAAGTGGATAAGAAAGTGAGTAAATGTATGAATATATAGTATATTGTCTTGTATTGAATAGTGTTATGTTCTTGATGTTATAATACTCTTCATAATATTGTATTATCTCTGTAATATACTATAGTCTACATATAATTATATTTTATTTTAATTGTAAATATTGTAATTCTTTTTAATATGTTCACACTTTTAAATTTTTAATTCAACTTCTGTGTATTTAAACAAAGATAGGCGCCGTTTAATGTCCATCTGACTAACATCCGTTCTTTAACTGCCACGAATTAATAGGTAATTTTTTACCTTTAGTGAATTTCCTTTCAAGTTTCAAGTTTTAGAAATGATACAAAGATAAGATAAAACTGCATTATACAGTACAGCTATGTCCTTAATGTTTTCATACTGGGCCTTAATTAAACTTATTGTTTAAAATAAAACACTATGTGCAAAGAATTTAAACTACTATGTGACTATGGTAATGTTTGGCCAGTGTCCATTTTGGTCAATGCCCTGTTTCACAGAACGTTATACAGATTTTAAACAGCACACACCTGCATTACTATAAACTTAGGCCTTTTAATTAGGTAACTTTCTTTTATTTCTTACATATTAAATTTAGGCCACTCAAGGAGGATGGGTCCCATATTTTGGGTTCTGGTCCTCCAAAGGTTTCTTCCTTATACCATTTAGGGAGTTTCTTCTTACCACTGTCACCATATGTTTGCTCACTTGGCTGTGGCCTAGCTAGTTGTAAAGCTGCTTTGGGACCATGCCCCATTGTAAAAAAGAAAATAATTGAATGAGAATGCATTCCGCAGAAGGATAACAAACAACAGTCAGTAATTTCTAGCAAGTGCTACGAGATGGTGTCCCATTCAACTGATAACCAGCAGGCACGAGGCACAGAGCAACAGTTTCAGGCCGTCTTATAAACAAAAGCTGCGTACATGGTGAAATGCAATACCTGCATATTATTGTTCTATTTGTTTATATTATTGCACTTTACCTAATTACACAGATGACTAAACTCGGGTAGGTAAAACATCAACGGTGCAAATGAACCCTCGTTCTGCTGAACTCCTGCAGGAGTCTCCTGTGTACTGTGAAATATAAAGAAATGAACACACTGTGGTGGACTGTGGTGGCTTAGTGGTAACAGTATTAGACTATGAACCAGAAGGTCCAGGGTTTAAAGCCCACCTTTGCCAAGCTACCACAGTTGGGTCCCTGAGCAAGGCCCTTAACCCACAATTGCTTGGATTGTAAGACTGTATGACTTGTAAGTCGCTTTGGATAAGGGCGTCTGCTAAACGACATAAATGTAATCAAAACGTGCAACTCAAACTGCTACCCTGTCACAGTCAGAGACGAAAAGACATTGGGAGATGGTTTGAAAAAGTTTTGCGCTTGCCAAAGTTTACATTTATTTTACGTTTTAAAAAGTTACGCATTTAAAAGTGACCCCTTTGCTACCCCACAAAGTTATCTTGTCAAGAGAAAACAAAACTTTTGCATACCTGTCTTTCTTTTACATATTTTAACACAAATGGGTGAAGGACTAACAAAGGCTGACAAACTGCTACATAGAGAGTTGTGCAAAAGTTTTAGCAACCCTACTACAAAAAAGGAAGACAACTTCAGAAAAAAAATTAGAAGGCTGTGATTCATAAGCTTCTTCTGCCAAGCTGCTACTGTAGGGCCACTCAAACATGGACCTTAACCAGAGCTATTAAAGAACTAGGTATAAGTATTTCATAACTGAACCCAAGCATTTTTTAGTATCTGTACTTGGTTATTTCTGTAACATAATATTTGACTTTTACTTCCTACATTTTCAAAACAGGCTTGTAACTTTTATGACTATATATCTATATATAGTCAGTGAGCAAAAAATACAATAATTAATAAAGAGTCAGATTGCTGCATACCTCAGCATGCATTTATGTAAATGTCTGATTAGACATCAGGCTTTGCCACAAGAGTTCATAAAAGTGCTGCCCTCACTGCTCTATAAATAGGTTCTCATTGATGGGTGTATTTTATTTATCGGGCAGCATGGTGGCTCTGTGGGTAGCACCGCTGTTTCACAGCAAGAAGGTACCGGGTTCAATCCCAGGGTGGAGCAGCCTGGGTTCTTTCTGTGTAGAGTCTGCATGTCCTCCCTGTGTCTGTATGGGTTTACTCTGGGTACTCCGGTTTCCTCCCACAGTCCAAAGACATGCGTGTTGGGTTAATTGGTGTCTTTAAAGTGCCCTTTAGTGTGTGACTGTGTGTCCTGCGATGGATTGGTGGTCAATATAGGGTTGTTCCTGCCTTGCACCCAGAGTTGCCAGGTGGGCACCGGCTGGACCGCCACCCCGTGTGGATTAAGCAGTTGTGCATCAGTTAAATAGGTGCTTTATGATTTTGGAGGTGCTCCTGAGAAGCAGATCCACCTTTACAGGCATTTATATAATACATAAAATATAATGCATCATTAGACATTATAACGGCAATTGCATGCATCAAATATGACTGAAACCTGATCGTGCACGACACTGTGAAAGCAATAAACTTATAAAGTCTTTCTGACACTTACATTTTCAGCATAATGCATGTTACTCCCAAAACTAATTATATACACTTCAAATTGTTTTTATTAATCAGACGAGAGAGGGTTTTGCAAGGTTCTGACTATGTATTTCATTTCTATGACAATATACGTAGACGCATATTAAAAACTATAGGATATGTTTCATGTCTTGCATAAGCATTTTAAATCAAGTAGTGTAGGGTGTTTAAAAGAAGGACTGCCCTAAAAAAAGTGAAGCTGCAGTTTGTTCAGTTATAATGGAGTGGCAGTACTTCAAAGAGTCGATGATGAGTAGAATTTAATAAAATTTAGTGCATTACTGACTGTTAGCGATTTGGCAGCATATTTTTATTCTGTTGTTATTCTGTTTTTATTCTAGTTTTTTGAAGGCCAAGATTTTTGCTGATGATTCAAATAGTACAAACCATTACGTACCATCACTTTCACTGTCAAGTAATTTTACATTCAGTACATTTACTATTATGTATGTTTATAATATATTTAAGTGTAAGTGTATGTGTTTGTTAGTGT
>JAUZSU010188559.1:0-12191 GCA_034780255.1 Parotocinclus maculicauda
AGAATGCACGCGGAAATGGAAAGCATGGGCCCAAAACGACCGTTCTCATGTAGCACTGCTGACAAAAATAGGTGCTATTTCTTTATATTATTTTGAAGTGCCCTATAATTTTTAGCGGTATATGTGAGAATGTTTCTTTTGTATATGTAACGATGTTTGGCATGAAATTTTTACCGTGCAAAACTGCAACAGACATGTAAGTCTTTGGTTTTATGGGTTCATCAGAATTGGGCAGTAGAAGAATGAAAAATGGTGAGAGAAGTTTTGATCTCTGCTGCAGCGTTCGGAAAATAAGGTCAGAATATGGTGTAATGGAAGCGTGGATGCAGCCTGCCTTGTATTACCGGTTTAGGCTGGATCTGGTGGTGTGGGGATCTTTTCCTCACTTAACAACTGAACAACGTTTAACGCCCCAGAGCATTTAAACAGGTTTACCTAATAAAGTGGCTGGTGAGGGGATTGTAACAATATTTATACTTACTGTTTATTACAGTAGTAAGTTGATTGAGATGTTTGTGTTTGTGTAGATATTTCTGTGCGTGTGCGTGTGTGTGTTATTACTGTGATATTGAATCAGCCAAGTTCCGTTTAAGGATTGTAAGCCTGATATATAGCTCTGCCTTGGTGCACAGCTTACGCCAATATACAACTTTAAATATTTCTGCTTTGCCTCTTCTTGTTCTTGCTTGTAATAATGCTTGTAACTCCTCTTAGCCGCCTTTTATTCTCCTTTAACATTTCTCTGATTATCTCTTTTATTTTACTATTTTCATCCATTTTCACCCTTTTGGATCTGCGCAACACCCCCTTCCATGTGCTTTATTTTTTATTAGACACCCATCCCTGCATTTCAGACCTCCAACACATTCCAAAAAGTTCAGATTTGGGTAATGCATGGTAATAAGGTAAAAAAAACAGCTTAAAATTATTTCAAACAGGGGATGTCAACAAGTGATTATAATCATGACGTGGTATTTGGTAATCAGAATTTGATCTGATTTCTCTTGTCTTGTTCCAGGGTCGTACCAGAAAAATAAGTCATCTTGAAGGAATTAATGTTCCTATGAAACCCCAATGTAATTTTCTGCATTAATGCTTCCATCACAGAACTGAAAATGACATTTGCCAGAGGCACTGACAGCCTATGACAAACCATTACAGAGTCTGGCTTTTGGACTTGTTGCTTATAATAGTCTAGGTGTTAGCGTTCCTACCTTTGCCCCGGAGCGTTAGGCCATCCTCGCTGGTCACCATTACAGCGCTATTGGTAAGGCGGTTCATATCCAGTGTCCAAATTACGACCTGATTTTGAACAGCTGCTTCTCCTGCTATTTAGGTGTGGGTTTTAGCGCTGTTCGGTGCCAGGTCGTCTCCATTCGGTACGTGCACCCGACCAACGGCGCGCTCGCGCCCTTACAAACACCTTGAGGGATAGTGGTTATGTTCTGGGGGCTTTTAGTGCCGTTGGACACGTTGGACGCGTTAATCCCCTTTTAGTTTTTCAATATTATTTCCCCATTATTGTTATAAGTCGTGGGATTTCGTCTATCCTGCATCCTTGGGTCCTACCAAAAACCACCACATCTCGTAACAATTTTAAGTGTGTTTCTATTTGTATAGCCATTCTCTGACTTATGAAGGTCAACATACTTTACTTTTCTTTGAATTATATGTTCTCCTGTCCTTCCCATGTTGAAATAGTGCTTCAAAAAATTCTACTTAATAAAAACATTTATTATAGACCTGTACATGGGGGAAACATTAGAAGAATTTTTAGCTAAGAAATATACTAGGACTGCAGTGAAGAAGTTACCAGACATGACCCAGGTGCATTTTTAGCAAAGTTATATTTTAGTAATGCATTGCGCCAAAGAACGGCTCTTCAGTGTTCCTGTTTTGACCAACAAGTTTACGTAATACTCTTGGCAATGTTACACTTGGGTGTGAATGCAAAACAACAGAGCGAGTGGACTTTGATACCCGGCCTAAAATACTAACACCTCTGTTTACTTTTTTTGTTTGGTTATGGAAAATTCTTTAGGTGACCCTTATTTAAATAAAAGATGGAACATTTTAGTAACCCACTTGTTGTGTCTTACTAATAACATATAGTAATATATATTTTGAAATATTCATAAACTGATCTACTCCATGGTTGTACTTTTGTTGAGCTAACGTAAAAAGTTACCTTCACCTTTTGATTCCCTGTTCCCTACTGCACTTATCAGCAAATATGTAAAGCCCTTTATCTCAATGACTGTCCTTTGCTCCACAGTGCCATTATCATAAAGTATACAATAGATAAAGCATTTTTATTTACCTGCTATTCTGAATGAGTCACAGTCAAATATGCATGGAATTCATTCTGGGAAATGAAATCATGTAGTCAATATTTAGCTTTTTTTTTTTCATTATTTCTTTTTTTAATGCACCTTATTTCAGCATCTTCAAAATGTTTTTTCTGTATGGATTGAGGCATAGTGCATCCACTATGTTATATAGATGCTGGAATTTAATTTCTTATGATATATATATATATATATATATGACATTTTTTATAAAAAGGACTTACGTTTGGTATAATTATATTGATCAATGTCCTCTATTTAATATGCTTAAAGCAGTTACTAAAGCAGCACTAAAGCCATAAATAGTGACTGCCTGATTTGAAATAGAGGATATCAAACAATGTTATACCATACTTTGTTTTTATTAAAATGGTTTATATAAGGTTTTCATTGCAACTGCTTACTTATCCTTAGGATAATCTTTTTACTGTTGTAAATAAAAAAAACATATATAATACATTGGTGTAATAGCACTTGAACATTGTTAATATCTGAAATAGCCTTATACATTTTAATGGACTCTGGGAAATCATGTTTGCAGACTCAGTCAACCCCTAGAGTGTTTTGACCATCTGTTAGCTTATTTTGTTTCAATTTCAAGTCTCAGCCTTATGTATTCAACCTGAAAATAACATAGGGATGCAAATTTTGTACAAGATTCAGAAAATGTATGAGGAAAGCATCTTTCTTATATAGTTTGTGTAGACACCGAGACTGTGGATATCGTCTTTACTTTGTGCCAGCTCTGATGTGCTAAAGAGCTTGCAGATCAGCAGTAAATACTGTATGTCTGATATCTGCATTTTAAATGCTATATCAGGGTTCTGCTATCACAAGAATATCATATTACTCTATGTGGGAAAATATTAGTATTGGCTGATGCTCAAGAGCTTTAATCTTTTGATTAACCTATATACATTGTGATGTAGTGTATTTTAGCTGCATTGCTTCAGTGATTTGGTGAAAAGAGCTAGCAGCTGGAAATGGACAGTTTTTGGGGGTATGGTTTTGAATTCCAGGATGGGTCTTGTAATGTCTGTGCTGGTGATTTCTAGGTTCAGGATTGTGTAAATTGTGTACAAATGTATGAAGATGTTAGCTTGCTCGAAAGCTAGTGCTTTAAGAAACTTATTTAGAAAGCATATGGGATTAAAACCATTATCACCACCACAATTTAAAGCAATGAAAAGGGAACTAGATAACTAATTATACTGCCAATAATGCATATTTTCTCCAGCTTTATTTTTGCATTAGATTAAACCTTGCGTCTGCATCTTGTTCAGCCTCATCATGTTATTACGACCTGGCAGATGTTCCTGGCTGTAACTGAATGTACCTGAATAGTAGAAATAGTAAATTCCCCCACCATGCTCCATCTAGCACTAGATGCTACAGTAGAAAAAAAAACGTATAGTTTATCATACAATGAGATAAAAGTTTAGGGTAATCACTTATATCAGGGAAGGTGGTATAGGTAGATTGAAGATGCCTTGGAATCCCTTTTACTTCCTCTGTACTGCACTGTGCTTATTTATAATTTAGATGTATAAATATAAAAGTTCTCAGTTATTTTCATCAACCCCTTAGTGGTGGGAACTAATGGGGAAACTTGCTACTAATGGAGGGTTTGATACAAAAATAAAAATCCTCATGCAATATACTGGAACAAAGCATAGCAGTGTAAACCTTTAGGAACTAGTATTAATGAATATAATTTGCTGCACTTGATTAGTTTTGTGGCATACTCTTTTTTTTCTGTGTCTCTTCTAGCGGTGGCACAATGTCTAAGGCTACGGTCAAGAAGCTCCACTGGCGCTCCAAAGTTCAGGAGAGCTTTGTTCCTCTGGGCGGAGCTTCTGGGGAGCTAGGTGTGGCTATCGGTGGAGGTGCAGACTATGGAGAGTTCCCTTTCGTCACAGCTGCCCCTGGAGGTGGAGCCACAGTGGGTGATATCATACTAGAGATTGGTGGAACACCTGTTCTAGGAATGACCTTGGGAGATGTTCGAGGGGTTCTGAACTCGTGTCCTCATCCCATCCGCATCAAAACTGTCTCACCAGGTAAAACATGCAAAACTTACGGTGTAAACAAGGAAAACTTTGGGTAGCTACTCCTTGGTGTGCAGTTATTGGATTTCAAGTATTCTATTCAAAGTAGCATATCCAGGATCCTATTCTACACATTACTTTGCCTGGACAGAGACTCCTCAAAACTCAGTTGATAATTATGTCAATAACTGTATATATCACTACAGTTAGTGCCAGAGTCAAACCCTTGGTTAAGATGTTATAAATCAGGGGTGTCATTTACATTAACATTTACAGTATTTATCAGACACCCTTATCCAGAGCGACTTACAAAAGTGCTTTAAGACATCAGTAACATAACTTATTCCAATAATCAGGAATCTAAAGAAGAAAACACTTAGAAAACTGTTATGGTTGTTGTTTTTTTTTCTTTTTTTTAGCGAGAGAGAAAGAGAATGGGGTTAGTTGAGGTAAGTTTAAAGTAAATGGGTCTTCAAATGGTGTT
The DNA here is from genome assembly GCA_034780255.1 of Parotocinclus maculicauda. Taxonomy (NCBI): domain Eukaryota; kingdom Metazoa; phylum Chordata; class Actinopteri; order Siluriformes; family Loricariidae; genus Parotocinclus; species Parotocinclus maculicauda. The sequence goes on from JAUZSU010188559.1 coordinate 4,881, forward strand.
TGAAGATAGCCAATGACTCAGCTGTCATCATACTCACTTTACAGTTAAATATTGCAGCTCATCAATAAAAATTAATTCTATCTTGGATTGCTGACACAGTACTACAGGACACGACACTTAAATTCACTATATGCATTACATGTCATACAATGCCCCAGCATCTTTTCAAAAGCTTGTCTTAAATTTTTCAAATGGGGCAATGGACATCTGCGAGTCAGCCAATGTAATGCTAGTTCACAGCTATATGTTTTGGCTAGCCACGGTATAACCTACCAAAATTGGAAAGCAGAGATGTACAGATGTACCCCTCTAAATTCTGTGTTCTCCAGTATGACAAGTGGTCTGAAAATTCCACGTCATGAAAAATTTATTTGTGATTGATCTCTGTGCGTGTTTAAAGTGGTAATAACTTTAGGCTCCTGCAGATGCCACTGCACAAGGATGATTGAGAAGAGATGGTACAGTGCAGTGAATGTTTCATTTGTTGTGTAGAAAATGTATCGCAAAGCAGATGTTAATAATTGACAATAAGGTGTATTGTAATTGGGTATGTCAAATGCCACAGTGTAATTGAAGTAGCTGAAGCATATAGTCATACAGGCCTATCGGCAGGGACAAAAATCCCAGTTGACAGGAAATTCTCTTAATAATTGCCAGAATGACGAAACTGACGGACAGAGAGCTTCGCCATGGTTTATGGCTTGTGAATAGTTTCTTTACTTTCAGGAAAGAATTGCTTCTAGAAGTCAACTAGAAGTCCATCACAACGCATTTCTGATAGCACACACTGCAGGAAACAGCATACCATAAACATATGGAGAAGAGTGGCATGCAAAAGGCTAGGGCTGCAGCTATCAATTATTTGAATAATTTAGCATTAATCTGATTATTTATTTAAATTAAGCAATTGGACAATAGAACATTTTGCTGCATTGAAGAGCAATAGTAAAAATAGGATCAAATTAGATGTCACTTAAATCTAACAGCTTTCTTCCTTTATAATACACAAATATTGTAATTGTGCAGCTGTCCATATAATGATGTGATTTACTGGAAAAAAATATGTGAAATATTATTGATATATCTAGGTTAAAAATTTTCCGCATTTGCTGCAACCAAACCAGTCTGAATATACTTGCTATTTTAAATTGGGGAATTTAGACTTCAGTTGCTACTTTACCTAAATTTTCCTTTCTGGTGTATTTTATGTATGACTATGATCATAATGATAACACAAATGAAGCTTAGACTTTCACAAATTTGCATTTATTGTAACTATGATTAAACTATGCTTTGATTGCTTTTTAAAATTACTCTCTAGTAATTTCTGTAGGACTCATTTCAGAACTACAAAAGGCATTTTTTCACTTTTGCTCATGTACTTCTTCTCACAAAAAATGCACAGATCATGATTACTTATATCAGGACAGATAAATCTCCTTTATGCATGCATGTGAATGATGGTTGGTGTTTTGTTCATCAAAAACCATTTGTTGCCAAACATTAAAATCTGTTTGGCAACCCACTGTCTACACATCAGAGAGAGTGCACTGCAGAGTTATTGCACTGTACCACCTCTTGTCAATCTAAAACATGTGACTCAATAATTGACACCAACTACTGTATACTGTGCAAGCATCTTTTGCCAGTATAAAGGGACTGAGTATTCCTTAATGTTTATTGAGGTTAAAGAGCCACTCTTTTGGCCTTTTCAAATCACACCACAGGTTATTGAAACATTTTAGAGCCATAATGCATAAGTTTTTAACAGCAGCTGCTAGATTTTAATTTAATATTCCACAGTACTTGTCTGGCAGAAATGTCGAGTGAGAAGTGGAGCCCTGACATTATGGGGTTGTGACATTATAGGGTTCTAAGTAGGTTTCCTAGAACTTTGAAGTACATTGGTGCTCGAAAGTTTGTGAACTTTTTAGAATTGTCTGTATTATGCATAAATATGACATAAAGCATTATCAGATTTTCACACAAGTCCTAAAAGTAGATGAAGAGAATCCAGTTAAACAAATGAGACAAACATATTGGAGACTTGGTCATTTATTTTTTAAGGAAAATGATCCAATATTGCATACTTGTGAGTGGAAAAAGTATGTGAAGTATCTGGTGTGACCCCCCTGTCTGGGATGTTAGTAAATTTCCTTACATTAACTGCTCGCTTCAGGTCCTTCCACAATATTTCGATGGGATTAAGGTCGAGACTTTGACTTGGCCATTCCAAAACATTAACTTTTATTCTTCTTTAACCATTCTTTGGTAGAACAACTTGTGTGTTCATCCGCCCACAAAACATTCTTTCAATATCTGTCTGGCTTGTCCACGTGATCTTAGCATACTGCAGATGGGCAGCAATGACCTTTTTGAAGAGCAGTATCTTTCTCCTTGCAACCCTGCCATACACACCATTGTTGTTCAGTGTTCTCTTGATGGTGGACTCATGAACATTAACATTAGTCAATGTGAGAGGGGCCTTCAGTTGCTTGGAAGTTCAAGATGGTCTTGAATTTCCTCTATTTGTACACAATCTGTCTGACTGTAAATTGGTGGAGTCCAAACTTTTTAGGGATGATTTTGTAACCTTTTCCAGCCCAATAAGCATTAATAACTCTTTTTCTGGGGTCCTCAGAAATCTACTTTGTTCATGACATGATACACTTCCACAAACATGCTATAAAGAGCTGACGTCTCTATATCCCTGTTTTTTAAATAAAAAAGGCTGCCTGTTCACACCTGATTGTCATCCCATTCATTGAAAACAGCTGACTCTAATTTCAACTTTAAATTAACTTCTAATCCTAGAGCTTTACATACTTTTGCCACTCACAAATATGTAATATTGGATAATTTCCTTAATAAATAAATGACCAAGTATAATATTTTTGTCTCATTTGTTTAACTAGTTCTACTTTTAGGACTTGTTTGAAAAACTGAATAGGTCATATCTATGCAGAAATACATAAAAAATTCTAAAGGGTTCACAAACTTTCGAGCACCACTGTAAATAGGATTACACAACCTCATAGATCGTCCACCACACAATTAAGAGCAGAAATTAGGTTGTGTTATAATTAACCTTCCTCACCTTTTTGCCAGATTTTATCTAATATGACTATAGAACCCAGTTCTAGAGTTTCCATAGTAGCTTGTAAACTCCAGGCACTTATGTTTGTGGTCATATGAAAGAAAATGATTTTATCTGGCATGTTATCCAGTTATTTTTTTGGCATTGGGTTGGTGCTTAATTACAGATTTATTGACCGCAAAATGCTACCCTCAGCAAATGCCTACCAGTAATCCTTAGAGAAAGTGACTTCAGTCAAATATATTTCTGTGATGAAACAGGCAGGTCCATTACAGCTCTGATTCATTTAAATAATTTTTAATTATTGCCCTAATTGTGGACAAGGTTTTTAAATGTGTGGTTATTTTTATAGGCATTGCTTAGATTATGAAGGTCATTTCAAATTGGCATTTGTATATCCTCTGATCTTTGACCTAGTTAATGAATAATCAATTGAGTTCAGCCACTCTGTCACCCATATCTATACTCAAAAAAAGATAATGTTCTTAAGTGATCTCAAGCACTGAGACGAATTAAATAAATGCAAATTTTAATTTATATTGTCAATATGTGAATAAAATAGTTGTAATCATCATTTTAATTGTCTCTATGCTTGTCTCAGCATTGTAGTTGCCATAGGATAGAATAAAAAATAAGACAGGCATAAACCAAGGTATACAGGAAAGCCACAGAGAGAAGACAGGCACACACACACACACACACAGTGGACAAGATTTGCTAAATAAACAATACAGCTCTGGCAGGTAACAAAACTCAATGCAGTGGTAGTAATAGATGCTGCAAACACAGGCACAAGACTAGACTAAAATGTGAAGAAACCACAACCCCAACACAAGCACATAGACAAACAAACAAGTATGAGACATAAGCAAGATCCGATAAGGAAACAAAGGAGGAAGGTGGTGTAGGACAGTAAGATAGGATAGTACTGCTGGGCAATATGACCTCAAATCAATATCATCAATTAAGTGAACATTTACCTCTGTTACAAATAATGATCGGTTATTATTTTTGTTGATAGTAGTTTTTTTTTTTTTTGTCAAGTCAAATTTATTTTTATGTATCTTTTTACAATGGAGCATTGTCTCAAAGCAGCTTTACAATTTTATATTATCTTAAAAGGTTAATCCCAAGTTGAACAAGCCTAGGGCAACAGTGAAAAGGAAAAACTCCCTGAATGTAGAAGGAAGAAACCTTGGGAGGACCAGGACCCATCCTTCATGAGTGACCTAGATGTTAATTAAGTAAATACTTAAAAGTATATTAAAGTAATAGTAAATTAAGTAATACAATTTAAATCAATATAAATATAAATAGATTTAAAAACAAAATAAATTTTAAAATCAGTCCTTAGTTGGAGGTCTGTTGGTGACTAAGTGATGGAGGGAGTTACTGCACTCTGGTGGGACTGGGTTCTGTTGATGAAGACCAGTAAAGTGATGCTGAGGTGCAGGAACATTCAAGTGTGTGGTGCTGGAACTGGTACCGGAACATCTCTTCGGAGAGAAAAGAGAAAATGTAGTTATTGATGGGTTAGGAGCACAAAGTCTATTATCAATCACTGATGCCATGTGCAGCATGAAGCTACGGCAGCACCAACTATAGCAGCATAGCTAAAAGGAGAGAACCACAAGTTAACACAGCCAAGAGGCAAGAGCCAACCTGAGCCATGTGTCATAGTCTAAATCTAACTAAAATCCTGAGTAAATAAGAATGTTTTTAGCTTATCACTAAAGTGATAAGTTCATTCCATAGCTGGGGGGCCAAGTATGAGAAAGCTTTTCCCCCTGCTGTTACTTTTAAATTCTAGGTACTGAAAGGAGTCCTGCACCCTGTGCCCGAAGTAGACGAGCTGGATTGTAAAGGTTCACTCAGATAATGTGGGGCAAGACTGTGTAAAGCTTTATACGTTACAATAAGTATTTTATAATCAATGCGACATTTAACTGGTAACCAGTGTAGAGACGACAGAACAGGACTGATATGATCAAATTTTCTAGTTCTAGTTAGCACTCGAGCTGCTGCATTCTGCACTAGTTGTAGTTTATTTAGAGATTTACTAGAACATCCAGCAAAATAATATTTCTAAGTTTAGCAATGTTACGTAACTGAAAGAAAGCAATTTGTGTAATGTTGTTAATGTGCACGTCAAGGGAACTGAATCAAACGTAACACCTAAGTTTAGAATAGGGGCAGCCAACTGGTCTTTCACAGTCTTGGGTCTGACTAATAATAATAATACTAATAATTTTTGTCCTCTTTAGTTTACTGACAAGGCCTTTATTGTAAATATGCTAAATTATGAAAAAATAGGACATTTTGTTCTAATGAAAGATTTGAACTGGAATATATGTTGGGAAAGGTTGGGAAATAACTGAAGGAAACTGAAATAAATTATTTATGATTATTGATTTAATATTTCAATCAATGGAAATCTGTTGTGATTTGGGAGGGTGATACATTGGTTATTTATTTAAATTTTAAATTTTAATTTAAATCTTTTTATATTGTGTAACATTTGTAAACCAACAAAGGGGGACAAAATAAGGGTACATAAAAAAGCAAAATACATAGAACTGAATCGAGAATCAAGTGCAAATCTAAATCAGTGATTCAAAACATTGTTTACAAAACATTTGCTGCAGGTGTGCACCTCGCCTACACAGAGCCACAAGGAAACTGAGACACACAGCTCGCCTTAAGCACTGGATTATACTTCAGGATGCATGTTTGCGACTGAAAACTGAGGAATAACGCATTAAGCTAGTCACAGAAGTTACTTTGAAAGTAACTTTGATGGAAGTTTGTCATGGTGGTTGCCCTTTGTTGGCAAGGTGGCTACCTTAGCTATTAAGGGCTATGGGAAACCCTGGGTGACTATGATGGATGAAGTGAATTACAATGGGCATGAAGCAGCATATCATCCTGACAATAATTAACTTATATTTTCGTAGCATAAAAACATGGCAATAACTCTGCCACTCACTGTACACAGTGAAATTTCAAATCTGCAACCTTTGCACTCCAGCAATTAAGGCATTAGTCTACCTTTCTCACTGGCCACCAAGTTACTGTTTACTGTGTACTAAACCTGTACATCCTGAAAACAACATACTGTTCACCTGAAATTAATTAACTTAAGCTGTAATGAAAAAATAAATAAAATATTGCATATTGCATATGGTGTTAATTATAATTTACTTTGTTTTCTCTTGCGCTTGCTCTCTCTCTCCTTCTCTCTCTCTCTCTCTCTCTCTCTCACACACACACACACACACGCACACACACACACGCACACACACACACATACACACACCAAATACAAATTGGACAAATGAAGACCTTTACACTGAGACTGTTGTTTGGTGCTGGCATTGGCATTGTTTAGTGCTCTGATGACACTCAATATATGTTGTGTATGTGGTATGTGACTGTGTTTGTGTCTGTGTGTGTTTTTGATTGTAAGAGTGTGCTCACATATATTCTGTGTAACAGTGGTACAGTGGTGTTGAAAGTTTGGGAACATCAACTTTTTGTGAACAAGAATTGTTTACTGCTTGTGAACTAGAATTTTCTTTTACTCCCAGTTTACCTTAGCTTTTTTAATTTGTCCTGAAACCGGAGTACACAGGGTGAACATACAAACAATACACGGGCACTCTGGAGCTGTGAGGTGACTCTGGAACACACATGCTGGTGTTTGAATAGGATATCACATACTTTTCTGTTCAGTGTATGGAAGCCAGGTGTCGTTGGAGTCCACTAAGCACTATGAAAACAATGATGAAAACACTGACAGTTAAAAAAGTTTTCTGCTGATCTAATTATTTTTGCTAAGTTTACCAAAATGAAAAGTGCTGAATAGAAATATGAAGTCAAACAATATGCAATATGTAATTTTTTTTCACAAATAAGAAATGTTTGATCAAAGGTTATAAAGTAAAATATCAAGGATAAAGTTCTGAAGTAGTGATAGCAAGTTTTGTTTTATACAAAAAAACAAGTATATTGTCTAACCTAGAGAGCAATAGATTTTTATTGTTAGAGAGAAATTTTCTATTTTTGGATGCTCTAGAATAGTGATAATCATGGTTGTCACGCTGTAAACACCAGCAGTAGTTTGTGTTCTATCTGCTTTGATATCTACAGTGCATCCGGAAAGTATTCACAGCGCTTCACTTTTTCCACATTTTGTTACGTTACAGCCTTATTCC